>JABCKT010000100.1:0-61625 GCA_018858115.1 Tephrocybe rancida
GCTGCATAGGGACAGGTGTGAGCTCCCCCTCAACAGGAGCTTCTGGAATAGTTTCTTCAATAGAAAATATGACATTTTGTGATGTCTGGACAGCTTGGGACCCTGGATTATAATATCTCCATGTGCGCGATTCATCAGACAGGCCTGTGAAAATGAATTGGCGTGATTTTGGTGCGAGTTTACTGAGATTTTCTCCCTGATGGAGTACCCAGCACTTGGTCCCAAATTCCTGAAGGGTTGAAACATCTGGTTTCTTGCCTGTAAATATTTCTTCTGGGGTTTTTGATGCCAATGCACATGTGGGGGATCGATTCTTGAGGTAAGCAGCATAAGCAACTGCTTCAGGCCATAGAAATAGAGGTATATTATGCTCAATGAGCATTGCACGCGCATGCTCCACTAGTGTGCGATTAACATGCTCGGCAACTCCATTTTGGGAAGAAGAATATGGTGCCGTGAGCTCTAGACTGATCCCAAGCTTAGCGAGGTGATTGCGAACAGTTTTGTTCACATATTCCTTCCCATTATCAAAACGGATGATCTTCAGATCTTTGCCAGTGCGTGTTTTGATGTGTGCGCGATACCTCTCAATAGCTGCATTGGTTTCTTCTCCAGATTTGTGCTTTAAGAATAGCACAATGGTGCATCGTGATTTTCCATCTGTGAATCCAATGTAATAATGCTCCCCTCGTATTCCAGTAGTACGTGCAGGTCCCCATGGATCGGTGAATGTCATATCACCAATCTCATCATAGATCATATCTGACTCCTTTGGGACAGGAGTGATGTGATGCTCGGCTTTGATGCAAGTCTCGCATTGTGGTTTGGGCTCGACACTCTTGTCGACATCCATGCCCTTCACCATTTCTTCTTTCTTTATCAGCTTCACTGCACCCATGTGCATGTGCCCATATATCCGATGCCACTGGTCCCAAGTACGTGCAGATTTTGATGCAAGTGCAACATCTGGGTATATAATTGTTGCATTAAGTTGGTACAGCCGTCCTGTCTTGCGTCCTTGAAGGATATGCCCACGCTGATTACACTTGTAACAGGTAACATTAGGATTATATTTGGCCGTGAGTGCCGTGTCACCAGCAGTACGAGCACGCTGTCAATTATCCTCTTCTAGGATGTGTGCTATCAATTTGTGGCTCTCCTTAAGTGTCGCGGAGTCCACAGATGATATAAATGAGTCCCAGGAATCAGGAAGCGAGGTAAGTAATGTAATACTGAAGTCCTCGTTGCTGATACTTGATCCTAGGCTGGCCAATTCCTCGACATATCCCTTGAGCATCCGAATATGCTCTTCAGTTCCCACCATCCTCGCATTGTGCCCGAAACAATTTCCGGCACACCGTTACAATGCCTATGGGCCCACGCACTTCAAACATCGATTTGAGTGCGTCCCAGGCTTCGTTCGACGTTTTTGAACCCGCGATGTACACCAATGGTGCATCGCCTACACGGAGCCGAATAGTCAACAGGGCCTTACGGTCCTTTGACTTCCAATCTGCCTGTAAGGTGGCTTCTGTCGCGACCGTACTGGTCCCATCGGCATATGCTAGCAATCCCAGGTCCGTCAAGATGTCACTCATCTTGATCTTCCATACGGCGTAATTTTCGGCACCCTTCAACAGGTCGATACAGTATCCGTTCACACTAGACCCTGTGACTGTAATCAATCAAACCCTGTAATTACAGCGTAATGGTGATCAATCAAACGCTGTAGTTACAGGGCTGTTGATCTATCACGTCCTGTAATCAAACGGGCGGTGTCCATGAGTATCCTGATGTTGTACATTGGGTTGTGCTCACTGTCGTTCGCGACGACGAGCTCTGGCTGTTTTGGGCTGCCCGCCATCAATTTTCAAAATCTCGATCCAATCTCGATCCTTGACTAACATTTCTTCTTTTTGCTTGTCTTGCCGCATCTCTTTGCTGTACTCGTTGTCTTTCTTCTTATATACATGGCATGTTGTCATACTTCCAAGAAATCAAATAAATTATGTTTTATGCTCTACAGACAGTTTCTACCAAAATGTACATGCCCCACCCCTTCCGTGCATGCGCATGGCACTGTTTACTACCTCATCACATCCATCGTGAGCCACTCCTATCCCCGCCCATACAACAATCCATCGTGCCTGATAATGTAATGTTGGTGGGTCGCGCTGCGCAGAATTGTGTCCGAGTTCGTCGCGATAGATGGGGACATGGTGTAAGCGCTCGGATATCGGGTCTATCAGCGTAGACAGCTCGAGCTCAGCACCCATAGTAAGACCTGGAGAAAAAGCATCAGTAATAGTTTTAAAAAAAATCGACTTACCCAGGAGTCCACATCATGGCTGCAGTCACACCCATCCCCCCTCAGATTCTGACCTCTGAGCACCTACTGCTGAAGCCGTCGCGCGTGCAACAAGATGACCTAGGTGAAGAAGATATTTAGCTAAAACAGTGTATCACATACATACCTGCTTCCAAAAGGGTGTAGCGAGCAGTGCGGAGAGGGAGAAAAGTGTTCTAGACAGATGAGGGCATGATGAAAGTTGAGTGACAGGCTCTCAAAAATGGTTCAATCGCCCACTTGTACACAAGTACAAACAGAGGTGTGGCTGAACGGTTCATGAAGAATTTCGTTCCGCACAACATCTGGAACAGATTGGGGCCTTAAGTATGAGTTATATGGGAATTTGAGAGTTACCTTTAGTTCCGAAAAAAAGAATCTTGACCCACACTACCCTGGATGAAAAGGTCAGATGACACTCAAAAATCGGCCAAAGGCAAGACAGATATACTAGTGAAGCACACGAGAGTAGTGGGTTGATCAGTTTCTTGCACTAACTTTCACTTAGAAGTATATAAGTCATCACAAGTAATCAGTCTGCAGATGAATATTGTGCCATCCAAACTGTTTTCTGTGACCTTGTGGTGGAAATCGGGCATGGCGGTCACATCAATGAAATAAACATATGTCCCCAAGCTCCAGATTGATTCTGCTCACATAAAATCACTGGAAACTAATATCCAAGTGTTCTCCCACCATAATCGCGATGTGAAGGTGTAACCCGCGTCCTCGTGGCCCCCAAAAGCGAAATATTTCCTAATATGACATATCAAGTTTCTGACACCAGACAGATGCCTAGCAGGCTATGAGAGTAGAAAGGCCAAAGCACAAATGTTCTTAAACGTGAGAACCATGTTAAGGAGAAAGCAGGTGGATGGAAGAACAGTACAACCACAATTCAGGCACAGTGCAGCGGCTGCGCCACACCAACAATTGTGGGCCGTCAGATCAATCAGGAACACAGTCTCACACTTGGGTGATATCACATGACATCACAGAAGCCTCATAAATAGGAACTAGATATGGGAAGCAAGTAATCCGGGCAGAATTCGTATGTTTTGGCGCAGATCTGTTCCAGGAAAACATTCTAACAGACAGAACCGTGTCCGAAACAGGTGGCAGATACTGTCAATTCAAATGAATTGATCGATGACAAGGATTCAGGCACAAGCATCAGGAATGCGATGACAAAGAAAGGCGGGGGGAAAGGAAATAAGAGAAATTCCGCGGAGGTGCACAGAGCGGCGAGCGGGGGTACGCGCGTCGATGTCCCAAATCAGAATGTTTGGCCAAAGTTTGGATTCCACGTGACGACCTGTAACTACAGGCGTTGATTGATCAGTGTTACGCTGTAATAACAGGTGTTTGATAGATCAAAGGTACAGTATAGCCTGCCGTTCATGGTTGTAGAGTCGGACATAGTAGGGGAATGTATGTGTAAATGGGTAGATTAGTGAAATAGACTTGTTTTTCGTCGACACGAGTTGGTATGCAAGTTTTAATTCAGGCTAGGCCGGGGCCCATAACCTGTTGAGCAGACAATTGAGAGAGTGTTCAATAAAGTATTAATTTGCTAAAGACTACTGCCTCTTTCCGAGGCCTTATATACATGTGAGATGTAAGTACTAGTACATTCTACAATGTACTGTAAAGTAACGATGAGTAAGAGATTACGGAGGTAAGCTGTCGATGGCGCACAGCCTCACTCGGAGATTAACTTCTCGGACATTCGAGGGTTGACCTCGAAGTCCCTCCAACAAATGGAGCAATCGAGGACACAAACCATTGAATCCGATGTAACCAAAACATCCCATGATAAAAACCCGAAAATACTGGGGAAGATCAGACCACACTGCAGTGCGGCCATTTGCATGAAAGAACGTAGCATGACGCTTGCATGGTTCGCAAAGGTTTGCACAGAGCGCAAAACTGAGGGGCGATAAGGCTCTAATTTGACCATAACGGCGGCCTAAAGATCGCACGAAGATGACGGCGCGAATCACATCCCGAGCGGTTGGACAGCTGAAAGGAGCCTCACAGGAGCTCGTGTTGTCATCTTCTGTAGCCAACCATGCCCACGTATGATCCAACTGTGCATTTATAAGTGCCTCTCTAGCCACGGTGCACCTTACCTGATCCAGTGGATCCAAGAGTGCAAGGGATCCATCCTGCCGTGCTACGCCGTGACGAATCTGGTGCTAGGAACAGTATGAGACTAACACCATGGTAAATGTAAACATGTACCTGCGAATATCGCTCAACCACACGATAAAATATGGCCGGAAGAGAACTCGACAGTCCAAAACCTCCGGCTACACGGATCAGATCGAACTCATCCCCTGGTTCCAGCCGCAGCGCCGTCGAATGGCGAGCGTCATCGATTTCGGTCACATCGGAGGGAAAACAGACTTGAACCCGGTTCACGAGATTCTCGAAAACTACATGGTAGTGGTATTTGAGAGACATATGGAGGAGACCCAGAAGGCGGGGTATGTCCATAGGCGTCTTGTCCACAAATGGCCTATAGCGAGTGGGGGTGAATTAGGAGCTTACCATGAGACAAAAACATACCGGTCCATGTTATATACAGCATTGGTGAGATAGATGATACAAGCAGCAGTATCATTCAGCATAATGGTAATATTGGCCAAAGAGGGCTGAGGTCGCCGCTGCCAGATCGAGTGGAAAACAGAGGATTCTCGGGCCATGACCATTGCGTGAACAGTCACACTCTGACCGTCTGAATGAATTGTTAAGTTCCCATCGGAGAAAACAAGAGGGACGAGAGAAGGGTCGACACGAGAACGTAACGCAGGAGACATAACGGAACCATCTGTTGGATAAAATTGCGACATTGCAAGTAAGGTGAACAGTGGTCTTCCATCAGCTGAAATAAGGTGAATAAGAGGTGGCATGTGAATTAAATAGGAGTGGGGCTGACTACGAGTCTACGACATGCGAACATAGCTAGCGTCGTAGCAAACCACCAGCGGAATCCATCTACGGCCGCCAATGACTACTGATTGAAATACGATCGAAGAATCGCGCACCTTTTGGCTTCTCGCAAAGTCACGCCTTAACTACAACCAAGTTGAAAATATATCTTACAAAATAAAGTTTAACCGAAGACGACGACGAGTCAGAGGTGCAAGTGTAATTACGTGAAAATGGATCATACAAAGTAAAGTTTAACCGAAGGCGACGACGAGTCAGAGGTGCAAGTGGGGAGACGACGTGGAACGGATCAAACACGGCCCTATCACGTGAAAACGTGACCTGTCAGGTTTTCGTGTTTTAAGGAGCAAGCTGAGTCGGTCGACTAAAAAACCCTCTACAGAGTAGCGGGCACTAAGACCCTCTACTTCGTATCGGGAATCTTCTGTCACCTCCCTCTCCCGGCATTCCAAACCGACGCGGCGTGTAGTATCTACCTAGGCCATATGTCTCCCGTGACAGGTCTCCCAAACAGTCCACGCCTCACTGAGCCAGTCATCGCAGCCCTTTAACCGACAATGGACATCCCCACACTGCAACGGACCCCAACGGCCGACAAAATTTCCGCCCACGCCGTTCTCAATATCACGATATTCGTGAGCCTCGAAGCTCACGGTGACCGCTTTCGACATGTTGTGCCTTCCTTCTCGGGCTTTGCTTTTCCAGTGTCTATATCGTCTCCTTCCATCCTTGCCTCGCCTGCATCTGCTCTCCACTCGCATGCCGTTCATTGCATGGTCCAACAATCAAACCTATTTTTCCAACACGACTGCCCCGCCGATCAGATCCCCGCTGTCACCATTTGTGTAGTCCCTTGGCCGACATCACACCCTCGCGCAGCATCCCCACTCGCCAGACAATGTCACGCATCGGGACTTCCCCGACAATTCCCCTCGTGTTCCCGACCATGCACCCCCGTAGCTAGGATGCCTAACAACCCGCTCGCCACAATGTAATTTTGAACACAGAAGACAGGTCGGACATTTGCCTCACCCTCGCAGATCATATCCCTTATAGTAAGGAAGACGAGGATGAGGTGTCGTATGTCACGCTGGACTTGGACAACATCGAGCCCTCACTTGTTCCGAGTTCGTTTACTTACCGGCTTATCGTGCGTTGCTCCCCTCCATTTTCCTTGCTGATACTAATACACGAGAGCAGGGCCTGGACACCCCGACGCCATTCATCCAATTGCCGGGAAGGCACAAGACACTCCTGGGCTCCAAGATTCTCTTCAACGGTTCGTCTCTTCCTTCCTTTCCAATACTCATGTTAATCATAACTCACGGCCACACAGACGAGACGTTCTGACTGGGGTCCGAGATCCTAATCATCGGTTCGTCTCTTCTTTCCCTTCCAATATTCACGCTAACACATGTCCTAACACAGACCCCCCGACAAACGCCCCCCCCCCCCCACACCCCCCTAATGCCCACAACGACCTCTGCCTGGATCTGCTTCTTCGAAGTCCGCCTCCCCCCAAAAGGCACCGTCGCCTCCTCCCCTTCCTCCACCCTCCCTGTGGCCCCTTCAACCACAACCACAACCACCACCATCTCCGCCCTTTCCATCATTTCCTTTCCCTGCGACCCCTCCATCGCCCCCCCCTGGCCCCAGCACCACCTCCACCTCCAAACGGCGAACAAGGACAAAGACAAAGACGCACAGGAATCCTGGCCCGCCGCCGCAGACGCTGCCTCGCTCTTGCTTGACCGCATGATGGGGAAGAACGCACCGCGGGCGAGGGTGCCTAAGACTGGTGCAAGGAAGGCGAAAGGAAAGGGAAAGGCGAAAGCAGTATCGGAGGAGATGGACAATGATGCGATGGATAGGGATGGGGAGCTTGATGAGGAGGGGCGCGGGAGTGACGATGCATATGAAACTTGAGCCTGCTAGGGCTTTTTCTTGGTTTCTTGGGGCTCCCGGTTGAGTCTGCGTGCGATATACACCTTGCCATACCGCGCCATCTTGCAACAATCGCACCACTGTATTTCTTGCCACCTCCGTGTCTAATCGAGTCTCGCGCTGCACTTCCACCCGTCGATCCAATGCTACCTACTGTATTTTTGCTACCTCCAGATATGGTACACTGGCCGATAATCGTACACCCCTTCTTCCTCGCCTTTGCCTTCCATCAACAACCTCCCCAAAAAAATTCGGGCTAGGGCCCAGGCTGGGTTGGGTTTGCAAATGGGCAGGCTTTAAATCCCTCTCCTCTGCTTTGCTTACGCCTTGGGAGTGGCATCCCCAATGCCGTGCCGGTCCGGTCCCACGTTACGACTCACTATGTGGTGTCAGAAGGCCCGTGCGTGTGGGGTCTCGACTTCCCGCGCATTCCACACAACAAAAATCTCGTGCCCCGAAAATCGGTGTAAGGAGTCCGGCGCCGCTCAACCTACCAACACGCGTCTCTTTGTGCAGCGGGCGATCTGGATTGCACGGCGCCCATCACTAGCAATGGATGTTAAACCTATGGTCGTCGGGGGTCAAAAGTTGGCAGGGCAGGAGGGTACAGCGGTTCGGGGTTCGGGGACGAGTCGCCATCTTCACTTGTATTTTCGTGCTCTCGATCCCAATGCGATTTTACACATCCATATTACACGTACATCCTTTGCTACCGTCCCCGTCTCCACCGACAGCGCAGTCCCACACCCTCAGTCTCATGTGGCCAGCAGGACGTACTAGCCTCAACCCTCACCCACAGGCCCCCCGCCCAAGCCCCCGGTCCCGCGCCTCCGTATATGGACTCAGATCTAGAGGGCCCGTGCGCGTGGGGGTCTCCGTGAAATTTTTCCAGGCTGATTCTCGAGCCCCAAAATCGGCACGACGGGGAGGCATGTGTCACTGTGTCCACTGGTACTGCCCCACCGTCTCTTACACTTGCGGGAAATCGCAACGAAGCCCACTACCCGCATGACGTGCTGGTTTTTACGGTCGTTGCTCACCGTTGACGTCGGGGGAGGAGGGTTCCGGGATCAGGGCTAAGTCGACATTTTCACTTGTATCCTGTGTCCAACGCGTATCAAGACATATATGCCTGCACCCTTCACCATCGTATCATTACCGTCCTCGTCGTCATTCATAGCTCAGTCCCACCATAACACCCCCAGTTATGCTTGGCCAGCAGGACACAAGGCATATCCCAGTCCCAGCATCAAGCTGACTGGCCCATCCATGCCCCCTGCTTACACACCCCAAGCCCCCGGCCCCCGTACCACCAGAGATGGACTCACAGGGCCCGTGCGCATGGGGGTCTCTGCATCTTTTCCGGCAGATTCTCGAGTCCCAAAAATCGGTATGATAGGGGAGGCATGTGTGCCCACTGGTACCGCTTCACCAACACACGCCTCTTGTGATGCGATCTACTAGGACGCTCACTACCGGCGCTATGTTGAGGATGCACCTTTGATGATCATAGCCGATGCCGGGGTGGGAGGTGCCAAGACCGGGGGCGGGAGGAGTCGAGGTCGAGGTCGGGTCGATATTTCACTTGTATTTCGTGTTCTCGCTCTCTGCGTACCAACAAATACATATCTACATCCTTTGCCACCATATCACTACCACCCTCATCTCCACCCACAACGCAGTCCCACACCCTCATTTATCTGCGGGCAGCCAGGACTTTTCTCAGGCAGAGCGCCAACTGGCCAGAACTTCAACTCTAGATCCATTCACCCCACTCCAATTCCGGTTCCGCGCCGCGATCTATTGAGTCAGAGGGCCCGTGCGCGTGGGGGTCTCCTGCGATTTCAGGCATAGTGTGAAATTTGCGCCCCCCAAAATGCCCAGATCCTAGTATGGGTGGGGCCCGTGCACCGCTCTCTCCCCTGCCGCCCTGGACAATTGGCTATTGCACTGCTGTATGCCACCGATCCCGTCAACGTCTGTGTTGGGATATCTGCGGAGTGGAAGGGCGGTGGAGAGCGCGATGGAGGGGGGGGGGAGAGCGATTTGGCCCATCGACATCCCGACATTTGTTTCTCTATCTCGTATTCACATTTTGTACCAGACAATATAACTCCTTGTCACTGTTACAGACAGCGAGCAGAGCGTTCCATCACTCCAATAAGCACGGCTCACCGTCGACGGTGAGCGCCACTGTTTCGCTCTTGGGCACACGCGAGCCTGATAAATGCCCATAAAATTCGAATTGACAGATAGCCCTACTCGTCGTGGGGCACGGCGAACTTAGTTTCTTCCCAACAGTGTTGGCGGCGTGGTCTACAGAAATTTTGAGTTTTTCCAACTATTTTCACCTATTTTTGCGAAATTACAGCCAAAGTAGTTGCTCGTCGTGCAGCGCAACGAGTTCAAGCTTATTCACAACGACGATGCCATGTTCGACGTAGTACGTCCAGCTGTTCAACACAGCGAGTAATGGCTATGCCATCCAAGTCGACGCCACCTCACCCAACTCGACATCAACGACTGCAACGTATTCAAAGGCACTTCTCATCGGCCAAGACAGCGAGCTCGCTCATCTGCAGAACGCTCACGACGCGGAAGGATACTATCGAATATCAATAGCATTGATTTAGTATATAGTGGCATGTTTACAGCTATACAGATACAGTACAAGGCGATGAAGAGACGGTCATAATAATAATGCTATTGAGATGAGACATGGGCGACATTGTCTGCGATGGGCGGGCAATGAGCGCGAAGACGATGAGCAATGCAGTTGGGATACTCACTACGATGCTCGTTGTCGATGGGCACGGTGAAGGCGTTGACCGCTTATGCGCCGAAGCCGTAGAGAGTGCGGCCTGAACGCTTGAGGGCATACACGACGTCGAGGGCCGTGACGGTTTTGCTGTTGATAACGATGAGCACGACTGTAACGAGGGGGAGTGATGACGAAGGCGCTGAAGGCTACTCACCGCTTGGCATGCTCAGTGTAGGTGACCGAGTCCCTAATGACATTCTCCAAGAAGATCTTCAACACGCCACGCGTCTCCTCATAGATGAGACCCGAGATACGCTTGACACCCCCACGGCGAGCAAGGCGGCGAATAGCGGGCTTGGTGATACCTAGCATACGGGAATGAATGAGATTTGGCGACGAAGATACCAGCAGCCAGGCATGCGCGTTAGGCGTAAGGGTGTGAACGTACCCTGGATGTTGTCACGCAAAATCTTGCGGTGGCGCTTGGCTCCGCCCTTTCCGAGACCCTAATGACAGCGAGCAGAAGGCGTGTCAACGTCAAGCACGAGTGCAGCGTGTGGTGTCGTACATACCTTGCCGCCTTTTCCACGTCCAGACATGGTAGTGTAGTAGTGTTGGGTGGGGTGAAGTTGAGTGGTGGTGGTGGTGGTTGGTGGAACTTGAGGCTTGTGGTGGTGGTGGTTAAAGAAGAAGAGAGCGTTTGTTGATCGACCCGCGTGCTTAATTACCTTTGTTGCGCGCATATTTGTTCTTATTGACGTGGCTTCACGTGCCCGACGCGTCTCAATGATCTTATCTTATCGGTGTTTGCTTGACAGCACTTTGGAAATTTGTATTGAACCGACGTTACTTTCATGAGACTACAAAATTACTAACCCGCCCCTTCATATGTTTCCAACCCTCGCTGTTCTCAGTAAACAAAGTGCTTCTTCGACTGCATGGCTCGCACGCCAATACCGTGATCCCTACATCAAACAGCGTCTCACTGACCCTCGCGCCTACCGCTCCCGCTCCGCCTTCAAACTCCTCGAAATCGACAGCCAGTGGGACTTTTTCCTCTCCAAACCCGACGTCAACGCCATCGTCGACCTCGGCGCTGCACCAGGCGGCTGGTCCCAGGTCGTCGCTGCCAAACTTGGGTGGGACCCAGGACCGCTTCAAGTGCCAAAGTACAAGGTACCACGGCCGACGTATGACCCAGCTACGAGATGGAGCGGGGAGATTCAAAGTTACGACCCACTGAACATCGACAACGAACCTATCGACTCGGACGTCCAAGGGCGCGGGACCATCGTCGCCGTCGACCTGCTACGTATGCAGCCCATTCACGGTGTGCACTCCATCCAGGCGGACTTCCTTTCTCCCGAGGCAGACCTGCTCATCAACGGACTCCTGAGCGTTAAAGGCAACCCTGAGGGCAAGGTCGACATCGTGCTGTCTGACATGGCAGCCAATATGAGCGGGAATCACCAAGCCGACACCGAGCGGAGTCATGAGATCTGCCTCGCCGTGATGAAGTTCGCGATACGACACCTACGGACGTGTGATGAAATTGGGCGGAGACGCGGCGGGGTCCTCCTGTGCGCTTTTTCGTCGTCTGTCCCTGCTTTACAATACCTGACAGCGCACACAGGTTGAAACACTTCCAAGACCCCCTCCTCAACAAGTTCCGCTTGAGGAGACTCACGCCGTACTTCAACGAAGTCAACATCGTCAAACCCAAGGCGAGCCGCCCAGACTCGAGGGAGACGTACTTCATATGCATGGGCTGGAAAGGCATAGAGCAGGTCCACGATGCGCGTAATGCCGTCAACTCCTACCGTTTCCGCACCCAATCTTCAAAAACGTGACGGCGCTTGGGTCGTCACACACGTCTTCTCGCCCGAGCACATATGGCATCGTATGATATCATACCATGTGAACACGGGTCATGCTATGCCGCACCATGCTCTTCATACCTGCCCTACACCCTAGCTGGAAGTGCCCATGCCCACGTACCATACAGCAGTACGTTTGAGCCCTTGTAAGTACTAGAGCACAGGTCGCTCAAGAATACATCGATATTGCTTCCATGCTTCCGAGCAAAGAATACTCAGTGCGATTGATATCTTATCGTCAAGCCCCTGAGGCCTAAACCACTGAGGTTGTCTATAACATCCCAGTAACAGCTCCTTCCTACTTCGTCTCGCTGGCGCTTGAAGATGCCCACCAAGCCATCTCTCCCCGGAGCCCCGCTTCCAATCAAACTGCCGCTCGAGCTGGTAACTACTTCGTAAGTGATGTTTCATCCTCTCTCTCAAGTAAATATTAATATTCATTTACTTTGCATCAGGTTCGTCACGTCCGTGCTTCGTTCGCTTTCTCGCGCAGCCAGGCACCCAAATCCCGAGACTATGATCTGCGCCAGTTTCCAAGCTGGCCTCTTCTCAAGACTACTTCGTAAGAGCAGTAAAATTTCCTGGGTTGGGACTACTCCGAAAGTGGTGTTGTTTTTGTTTTACTCTCTGGAGTGTGATCGTACTCGATCACTTTTGCACTAGGTCTGTCACTTCATGGCCTATATCATCTCAGTCAATGACAGCGCTAGGCAGCCAATCCCGATATCACGACATGCATCAGCCCCCAATCACCCGCAGGCCATCTGGCCTCCTGCTAGCCAAACTCTCTACGCCCTGCATTCATACCTGTACACATTCTCCATATTGGGCCGACGAGTATACTTAGCCCTTGGCGTTTCTTCGCTGTCGGAACGGCCAAAACATTCTGACATTTTGCGTGAGAGTTGCCTGCCCCCCATAGACATCGGCGTCACGAGTCATGGCCGAACTGCTTTTCGCAAGTATGAGATACCCCAGGCTTTTTGCTCGGCTGAAGGGACTCTGACGTTCCCGTGCCCACTCTTCTCACCACAGCCATGACCTTAGAACCAGCATCTTCGCCTTCTTCGAAGAAGGACAGTTCACCCATCGACCTGTCCTCCAGTGACGCGACGATCGACTCGAGTTCTGGACCACCCGATGGAGGAGCTCACGCGTGGATGACGATCGCTGGTGGCTGGCTGTTCTACTTCTGCGGCCTAGGGTTTGTCGCATCACACTATTATTGCGATAAAGATTTAATCTGGGCGGAGTAGGTTCTTCAATGCCTATGGGTGCGTCTTCAGCCTCATTATATATATGCCAGAATGGAATGTTGAATTGACGTGATTGTAGTGTCTTCCAAGGCATGTCTTTTTGCCATGGTCTCCGGCAGCGCACCGCACTAAGAACGCATGATCGTGATCAGACTTCTACGTCCGTGAATTCTTAACGAACAAAACCCCCTCCGAGATCGCGTACGTAGTCAAAACAGTTCATCCCTTTGTCTGAACTACTAGTAATTACCAACTCGGCTACCCCAGCTGGATCGGCAGCTTCGAAATCGCACTCCAATTCCTCCTGGGGATCCCCGTCGGCATAGCCTGCGATCTAGGATACTGGTGTGTCCTCCCTTCTCGGTCCGTCACCGAACATTAATGGAACAATCTCAGCCACCACCTCCTGATCAGCGGTTCCCTTATATACTGTTTCTCCCTCTTCATGGTGTCCCTCACCCAGCCGGGGCAGTATTATCAGGTATGTGTGTCCTTGTTCGCTCGCTTCCTTGATTGATTGCTTGCAACTCGGATGCGCCCCAGATCTTCCTCGCCCAGAGCGTAGGCATGGGCCTTGGGCTTGCTCTGACCTTCCTCCCATGTATAGCCGTCGTCTCGCACCACTTCGAGCGACGGCGTTCACTCGCCATCGGGATCATGACATCAGGTGCGTTACCCTTCTGATCTTTGACCACCACCCCTGACTAGCGGCCATTGAAGGAGCCTCGATTGGCGGGCTCGTATTTCCAATTATGTTAAACAAGCTCATCTTCGGGCGTCAGGGGTTCGCACTTGGAGTGCGCGCTACGGCGGCCATTATCACTGGCCTGCTGGTCATCGCGAACATGCTGGTGCGCACACAACCGCGGGCGCTGAGGGCTGGCGAACACAGGCTCACGATCAGGCGGGTGAACTTGGGGACGCTCTTCAGGGACGTTTCGTACATGACCTTCGTCGTTTCGTACGTCGAATGCTGCATTCCTAGGGCGCTCAACTTGATATTTCTCCCAGAGGCGTGCTATTGGCATTGGGCATACTCTATCCCAGTACGCCGAATAACAACATACCCCGCTTTACTTACGTATATTTGGAACTAATACGCTACCGCACAGTATTTTACCTCCAACTCTTCTCGATCAAACACGCCGGGATCAATCAAAACCTCGCATTCTACATTGTTAGTGTCTTTCTACTCCTCGCCCCTATCATGATCCTCGATCATAATCCCTGTTCCCAAAGGTTTCCTTCATCAACACGGGCGGCTTATTCGGACGACTCATCCCAAATTTCCTCGCAGACAGGTACGGGAGCTACAATATTCTCATCCCCACCTCCCTCCTCTGTTCTGCCGTCGTCTTCGCGATCTTAGGCATCCGTGACGCTGCTGGCGCGATCACCGTGGCGATCATTTATGGGGCTATGAATGGCGCACGTCAGTACCGTCTCCCCCTCTCTCAATGCCAGTTAAGCGGGCTGATGTCTCCGGGGGTTGTTGCCTTTTATATAGACATCTCATTGACTCCTGCCGTCCTCTCCGACATCTCCACTGACGTCAACGAAGTGGGGTGAGTCTTTCACGCACGCTTGTCCTTATCAATGGGTGAATGTCTGACGGCGCGGTATAGGGTTCGCATGGGCATCTATTTCACGTTTATCGGTATGGACTTGATTTTTCGGCATGAGTTATGAAGTCTGACAGGTGATTTCAAAGCGGCTCCTTCTCTCTTTGGCCAGCCCATCAGCGGCTCCCTCTTGACGGACAAATTCCTATGGTGGCGCGGCACTGTATTCAGCGGTGTATGCTTGCTTGCAGGCACTATTCTAATGGTTCACAGTCGGTATTTGTTCTTGAAGAGAAAAGGAGTGAGCCAAATTTATCGTATTTGATTGCCCAGTTCCGCTTGTGCTTGTCTTGTAGAACAACAAGAAAACGGATGTATATCAAGAAACAGCATGTTTGTCGCTGGATAACGTTGATTGATGTAAAGGGCAAGAAACCACTTGAATGATGATGGAGTATGTAATGCGACGAGAATTGTTTATTGAAGACTAAAGAAAGACAGCGCGAGAAAATAAAGGGGTAGAAGTTGTCCGTGATCAACTTGAGGCTACAGGTATTCTTCTACTGCAAATGGGTCAATGACCGTAGAGGAGGATATGTAACTTGGCTCACCATAGAATTAGTTGGGAAAAAGGTAACCGGTGACGCCTTCATCAACCCAACCGCTCCGCTGGGCACTAGACCTCTCCGTCTGTGACGTGGTGTAGAAATGGCTTGACCTCTTGCGGTTGTACAGTCGATACAAGGGTACTCCACCACACCGCTGGTTGACGAAGATATGCCCGGCGATACCCCGGCTCTGGAAACCGAAGTTACGAATGATGCGATCCCGCTCCTCGGTACTGGTGGTGAATAGGTAGTCGTTGCTCTTGGACTTGTAGAGGGAATAGACGGGAGTAGTGTTGAAACCCCCGAAAGAGAAGAAATATCCCAAAATCCGCGAGGTAGAGAAAAAGAAGCTTCCAGGGCGGAAGAAGGGGACGGCTTGCCCCTGAGTAGGGCATTTATTACCACCGCCTCCTCCTCCTCCTCCTCCACTGCCGCTTCCACCGCCACGTCCACCGCCTGATCCACCGCCGTTTCCTCCATTTCCTCCTCCACTGCCACCACCACCTCCGCCACCGTTGCTGCTGGAACCGCCGCCTCCACTACCATGACCGCCTGGCTGTCCAGGCTGTCCGGGCTGCCCAGGTTGACCGCGTTGCCCACCCGGGCCTGTCCCGGGTTGGCCCCCTTGACCGGGCTGACCGGGTTGGCCAGGCTGTCCTTGGGGCTCGCGAGCCTAGCGAGGAAGAGTGTGAGTAAATGTAGAGGGAGCCATACTGAAAGCATACCTCGAGCTCATCGCGCCTGAGCAGGTCGTGACCTTCGGCCGCGAAGTCGGCGATGCCGGCAATAGCGCAACCCGCAAATGTGGACAAGAGTATGAGACTGAGCTTCATCTTGCTAGCGGGAATGTGTCGAAAGCTTGAATCAATTTACACCTTGTTTTTAGGCACTAAAAAGGAGTTCAAGATGAATATAGAGGGCAAGACTTATGACGTGTAATCATCGTCTTAGCGGGGCTTGAAGACCGCATTTGTGCTAGGGATCTCGGAGGGCTCTTCGGGAAGGATGACGGAAGTGACCAAACAGGGCCAACAGGACTCAGATGTATTGGCGCATGAAAACATGCAGTCAAGAAAGAGGGGCGAATAGTCTTGGGGTGAAAAATATTTCTGGGTATATTCGACACCTGGATGGTTCATTTCGGCCTACTTTGCGAAGCGCCGGGGCCGGGGCCTGTTCATTGCGCCACTCATTGATCAAACCGCTGCTCATGACCCATACCAGTCAGCCCAAATCATCTTTGATATCCACATAAGAATATAGGATAAATACGAACTAAATGCACATGGTAACGATACGCTGGAAGGACTGCGATACCACATCCTCTAAGATGTAACTGGTATTTTCCGGCGGTAATACATTGTGAGTTCTGAACTCTGCTTCCAGACATATTGGCGAACAACCGCAAGGCTCATTCCAAGGTGCAACACTACGTCGTTGCACAAGATTTCATATTCGTCCTCGGCCGGCGGTTTCGCCAGTGTCTTGGGTTCTTGTCCCTCTAGGGGAGACTCTGTCCTGGAACGAGGCGCAATCTTCTCGAGCTTTTCTTGGACCTAGCCAAGATTGAGACGAAGCACTGATAATTTCTGTACAGCTGTACTTACATGACTAACGAGTTTGCGAACCCGCAAGTATCGACTAGAGGTAAGTTTCGACTGAGTGCTGATGAAGGTGCAATCAGTTCGAGATACAAGAATGGTGCGAATGTGGACGTACGTATTCAACAATTCGGGTAATTGTTCTGTTCCGTCCGGCATAGGCCATGGCAACAGGACGAAACTGATCTTCTGGTGTGGAGGAATGACGGGTGTCTTGTTGAGTAGGAGATACTCCATCAGCCATAATGGCATGGCCTCCTCCAAAGCCAGCACGTCATGTTTTGTACTTGCCACGGTTCCACAGTACACTGTCATATAGCTAGGCGGAGCCTCTTCAGATATATCGATAATGGTATTATGAGGAATGTTGTATGTTGGAGCCTCGGACGAAGGTGGAGGAGTAATCGGGCCAGATAAAATTGCTTGGGTGGGTGTCTTTGTAATATCTAACTCAATCGTCTGCGACGCATCCTGCAAAAGATCAATTCAGTATGGCTTTAAATCATCAGCGATAGGCATACTTCAGGTGCAATCGTTAGCTCAGACGAAGGAATAAGGGATCCTATGACCGGAGAGCTAGAGACCTCGCTTGTAGGACGTTTGTTCTTCCCGAAGTTCTTCAGGCGCCCCATAATACCACCTTGAGCCGTGCTGTGATTGTCAGACTTTCCTCCCCAGCCAGAAAAGTCGTCAGGGGTGGCAGGGACAGCCCCTTGTCCTGAAGCCGAAGGTTGACGAGCTCGGGCAGTAAAGTAATCACTGACACTGTTGCCACTCGAGGGCGGGGGCACAAAAGGGTCACTGTCGTCGGCGGTGGCCGACCGATGCCTCCGAGACATTAATGGAGTATCGTTGGTGTGAGTGGACGGGTTTTGGAGTACCGCAGGGAGGCTTATCTCTTTTGGATGTATTGGTATCAAAGAAGCTAATAATGGCGAGGTCCGTGTGGGTGGTGCTGCTGTAGGGGGTAAAGCTGGAATCATCTTGGGTGACTTTACAACGATGTTGCTCATGAACATGGTCGAAGGTTTGCGCTTAGGGGCGTTACTGATTCTGGCCATGCTAGGAACAATGATTCCCTCGAGCGGGCTATCACCTTCATCCTGGTCCCGACGTGATCGCTGTTCCTCCCGAATAAACCCTAGAAACAAGTTTCGAAGTACCCATTTGCCGAGGTTAACTGCGGGAATGTATCAGGACCCGGAGGGCGGGAGAAAATAGATCGACCCACTCTTCGATTCATCGTTGAATCGCCTATCGTTCTGGTATCCAACCTCGTCTGCATAGACCTCCGCCTCGAAGGATTTATCCGTCAAATGAATCGTCAAGACCCCCGCCTTGGTATCTGCTGTCGCCCACTGTGAGACTACCGCCTCGCCCTCGATCCTCTCCCTCACCGCTTCTAGCGCCTCCCGTGGACTGTGTTCCTTCTCGCCCCCACTTCCTCCCGCCCAGCTCCCGGCGTTACTGATTGCGGCCACATCAGTCCTGAAAAATCGGCCAAGACATGACCCGTGCACGATATTCCACACCGCAACCTCGCCGGATGTGTCCACTGTAAGGGCATGCACCCTATCGTTCAGAACAATCGATCGCACGAGCCCGTGCTCCCCAGCGATAACGTCCTCAGGCTCTGCCCGCAATGGTACTGCATCGCTAGCGAGTTCACGTTCCTCGTAGTCCGCGCGTGCGCTGCTCACGGGGTGCACAGTGTCCTCTGTTTTTGGGCTGTGAATAAGACGGCCCGGCTTGAACGTTGCCATTGTCGGGGAGCGCATTGGAGCCTGTCGTGGCACAGATTTGATAGACGCAGCTGAATAAAGCGTCGCAACTTCTGGGTCTCGTGCCCGTCCTGAGGTGAACGTAAAGGCCTCATGGGGAGATATGAGCCGTACGAGGCTCTCAAAGGGGATTCCATAGAGGCGAGTATCATCATCTTTCTCGGACGGTGGTGGCCAAGTGTCAGTCGATAGAGATTGCATCGAAGCTGCCATGGATCCGCCTGGGCCATGCGCGGTGGAAGGACGACTGCTTGCTTCAGAAGGCAATTCACTATTGAAGGGCGAAGGTGATTCGCTTCTCAGGTAACGCTCCCCATCAAGGTCAAAAATGGCGGTGGACGCTCTGGTAGACCGCCGTGGAAGAACAGACCAACGTTTGATGTTTGAATGGCCTGACGCCGTCCATAAGAGGTTGTCATCCATAGCAACAATCTTGTTGATGCCATCTGACGAAGGCGAAGAAGGGTCTGCATCTTGGCAAAGCAAGACACATTCGCCCTCTGACACATCTGAGCAGTCCTCGACATCAACTTTACAAACCAGACCCGACCGGTCGCCGGAATAGAACACCTCCAAAGAGGGGTGGTCGGAGTGAAGTGACCACACAGATTCCGTATGATGCGTAAATGTGTGTAGACACCGTTGCGTGGCCAACGACCAGAGTTTTATCGAAGCTGTGGGACGGTCAGCTCAATTCGACATCAACAGGTGAGACGCGCACCATCAGCTGAACCAGTTAACAGATACTTCGCATCTTCCGACATCAGAATAGCACGTATATTATCTGTGTGGCCAACCAACTTTCCTGTGCGCTTGCCAGTCCGGGGATCCCATAGTCTAATGACGCGTTCTGGAGAGCCGGATGCGATGGTCGTGCCGAATGGATCAGCAGCAAGCGCGTAGATCGAAGACTTGGGTGCGTTGGCGTCGGGCGGATTGAAAGTTACGAGTGGGTCAATTTGACCATCACGGGTCAGGTCCCACAGTTTGACGGTGCGGTCGAAGGATCCAGATGCCACCCAGTTCTGCTCACGGCTGTGAGTCAAGCAGCGTACATAGTCGCTATGCGTGCCAATTGTCGAGGGGTTAAGGGAGCTGGCCATGTGAGGGCTCCATGATTTGACAGTACCGTCCGAGGATGCAGAGATGACTGCAGGTGTCGGGGTGAACAAGCCGAAATAATGAATAGAGACACACATACCTGTTTGTTGGTTATTGCACAAGAGTATATCATTCACCCAGTCCGAGTTGATCTGCGCACTTTGACGAAATTCACTTGGCTGCAAAGCGAGTGAGAACATGGTCAAAATTTGGAAAATGAGCAAGCTACGCACCTGTCCCGGTTTATATGCCGTAAGATCGGTCTCCCATTGCTTCTCGTAAGGTATGACTTGCGAATTTATCCTCTGCCGGCGCCTGGGGCTAATCGTCACGTCTCCCAGGATGTCACCAGAACTCTGCACCACATCCTCTATCTCCTCTTCGTCTGCCCAACCAGTCATAAGTTCCCAATCTCTCCGTCTGAGAGTATCGTCATGCTTGGCCTTGCGTTTCTTCATGGGTATTCCTAAGTCCCATGATATGATCAAGCCATCTCGTCCCGCCGAATACAGAATGCCTTCCGGTGTACCTCGTCCAGAGAGCTGTGTCGAAGTATCCAGTGCAAGGGAAGAAATTCCTAGCCTGTGCCTGGGGTACTTGTTCGACCTCGGTGCCTCTGGCTCTACATTTCGTAGTGGGATGAGCAGTGGTCCCGTTGATCCTAGTCGAGATATTCCATGAGGAGGCAGCTGAAGACGAGGCACTGGTTCTGCTGGTGGGGGGATCACATAGGAAACCCGCCGTCTTTGCTGGACCATTCCCGTTTGCAATAGGTATGCCTAATTTTCATAGGACATGAGGTAGTGTTCCGAAAGGTAGGTTCAAGGGTAATGATGTTCAGGAATCAAGAGATCATCGATCATCAACTAACAACGCCAAATTATATGCTTGATTTCGACCACGACCTCAAAGCCTCTTTTCTGCCTAACTCATTGTTCTGCAGTAAGCACTCGCAGTACCTATTGTACAAATTAACGTGTGTTGCAATGTGAAAGCTTTAGACGAATTTAATCTCGTCGAAGTGGTACTGTACAATCGTCTCTACGGTACCGAAGCATCGTTTGCGGGGAAGTCATCTTGACGCTGCAGCACCTGAAGACCCTGGGTCTACTTAAAGCAAGGCCTCAAGGCCGCAATTATCTTCTCACTATCCCAAGGACTGACATGGAAGACACCTCGTTACAATTTTCCCTTTTCAAAGACTGCATTGCCAAACGAGTCCTCTCACACCCAGAGACGCTTCGACAAACCCAGGACTCATCAGAACTAGACGATTTCTCCTCATACCTTGCATCGGAAGCATGGCCCACTCTTCCAGATACCATACGAACTGCCGCCTACGAGACACGTGAAGTGGTTCCTAACGATGTCGACGATGTCCCGATCGACAACACATCTGTCTCCTTCACGGACACTCTCATATCATACGGATTCGCCTCGGATCACGACGACACTCTCAAGTTCCTTCGGAAGGTGCTCGCAGACTATGTTGCTGATGCGTGCGCACCTCCGCCTGTGTGGTCTTCCACGCGGACTGAGGAATGCGAGATATGCGATCGCCAAGTTCCCTTGACGTACCACCACCTCATTCCACGATCCACACATACGAAGGTTCTTAAGAAGAAATGGCACCCCGAAAACATGCTCAACTCTGTTGCATGGTTATGCAGGTATTTGCTTTACCCATCCCTTCGAGATGATGCTAATAAATTTCACCTATACTATAGACCATGTCACAATGTCGTCCACCATATCGCTACCAATGAAGAGCTGGCACGCGAATTCTTCACCGTCGAATTACTGTTAAAGAGAGAGGAGATCACCAAATGGCGGAACTATGCATCAAAGCAGCGATTTGGCGTTCGACGAGGATGATAGGAAGTTTGCTTGTATAGTGGTATAATTTTGGAAGGTATGAACCTGCTTCTTTGATACTCCAGGAGCCTGTCTTCTTACATGGCCTTCCCCACAAATGGCCTTTAGCCCTTCACTTGTTCCGCTCCTTCCTCCGATCTCCTCCAATATTGTATCCATATGTGTAATATCCATACATACGCTGGTCAAATTTATATGGCCCACCCGTCTCCGACTGCCCACATCGAGATTTCTTGCTCCGTACGCCACATCTGATATCTCGGATGTGGTGTATCGGTACTTTCCATAGTGCTGCAACTCTCAAAGCTTGAATCTCGCTTGGGCTGCACCTCTGGGTTCGAGCCCCAGGTTTTGAGCTACATGGTGATCTTGATTCATCAAGGTTAAGCTTTTGTTCCCATTCTAAGCGCGGTGCGGAGAAAACTCGTGTGTCATGTCATGATCAGTTGAGTACAAGGCGCGGTCTTCTTCTCATTCCTATGTCAGTGAAAACAACTTCTACTGAATAGACGCGCGCCTGGAAAAGCTAAAAGGGTGCCTGGAGAAGGAAAGTCGGCCCTCTTGTAGAATGAAACTATAAATAGACTGAAGGGGTTGTGCAAGGCACGGCCGTATATCTCGGGTTCCGAGCCTCACGGAGCAGCACCTCCTCAAGAGCCTGGGCCAAGTGCTGAATTGTAACACATGGTTACAGGCTGTAGCTGTGGCGTCCTCTTGGAATTTGGAATGCTGCGGCCATAATGATCGGTGTTCGCCCAATGTTTAACTTCCTCTTATGTCTTGCCTTGTATTTTCCCCCCTATTCTTTCAATCGTGTTGCGGGTATGAAGGCAAAGTTTCGAAAGCCAGGGCCTGTGCTGAATTGTAACACAGGGATGGAGCTGTGGCGTCCTTCTTAGAATTCAGGTAGGATCGGAGAGGCTGGCATAATTTGGGCGTGATCGGCGCTCATGATCACCCAACAGTTATCCTCTCCTAAATAATCTTTCTATCATACTTTCGGATATTTGAAGCAAAATGTCGTAATCTCTGTAAACGCCGTCTCGGGTTGAAGCTGAAGTCGCGTCCAAGACGCGTCGAGCAAGACGCATCAAATGCTCCAATTATTTCTCGCTCTCTAGCCAAACAACTGAGACGATGACGATTGTGACGTCACATCGCAGCCTTTCTTGTAAACCAACACCATTGAAAGTTTACAGTATCGTTCTACTTTATCATAATCAGCTCGTCTTACTGGAAATGTCGGACGATCTACACCTGAGAAAACGTACAAATCCAAATTTATCGACGTCGACAGCGGACAATTTGCCTCCACCACGAACACGGAAACCCTTGAAGCCGGTTTCTCCCCCTCTTGCCAATACACGCCTCAGTCGCCTCATTTATCTTCTAATTTTTCTCACAACCCTCTTGGGCGCGTACTACTCTTATCGCACGATTCAATACAAGACAGAAGTAGGAGGATGGTGGAACTTAGCGCTCGGACGGCGTCCGCCGCAGATGCAGATGGGCGGAGAGACATCATCTCAAGGAAAGGGTCGGAAGTCGGGTGCAACGTCAAGAAATGACGAACAAAGCGTGGAGGAAAGGATCAACGCGTTGGCGCGTGCACTCGGGATGCCATCAAAGGACCTGGCGTCTGCGATTGCCGTTGCGGTTAGGGAGTACGTGCCGCCTGCGAGTTTGTCGTCCGTAGCAGCGAAGGAGACTGGTCCAGCAGTACATGCGATGCTCAAAGGTGGAGAGGAGGGTGATTTGACTGCCAAGGCTCCGGAGCCTGGCTCGCAGTCTACTGGAGTTATTGGGGGTGTTGTAGGAGGGATAGAAAGCTTCGTTGGAATGGAGGAACCCGTTTAGTTTGCATCTGGAATATTCAACATTCTTGAGTACTCGTCACAATCATTGTTTTAGAGAGCATGCGGTGTATTATGTGTTTATTATAATTACTTGGACTCTCGGCCGAAATCAACCGTGAAAGTCTTTATAACTCGGCTTGTCCTCTACAGAGCAAAAGGATATTCCAGATCGAACTGCTCCTTATCCATGGTCTTCGCGTTAGCAGTGATAAACTCGGTCAACTCGTTGTTGAGCTCTGTAGAAGTTGTCAATTGCTATACATGGCAGGCATTCAACACTTTCGACGCACCATCCAAAGTCATAGGTTTTGTGCATTGCATTGAAAAGTGGTCAGAGTGTTCGTGGAGGATAGTGAGGTTAGGTGGTATTGGTGTTCCTGTGGCGGCTGTGAGTTCCTAGGCACAGAATCCACGGCAGAAGTAAGTAGCACCTTCAGGGATAACAGAGATGATGATATTTGATCCACGGAAATTCCGCACAACTTCCTGGAATGTAGGCGAAAGTGGTTCGCGCAAGGAGCAACCGTTGGGGCCTAGGTAACATTCTTATGAGTTACGTTCCACCGCATTGACCATTGAGTAACTCACCAATGAAATTAGGTCCTTCCGCTGGCAGCACCTTGCCATCCTGCAATTTCAAGTCGTAGCTGAACCTCTTCAGCTTGACCTGGGTTTCATAGTCCCTGAGTTTGACATTACGTCCAGACTGGACGCGGGCAAGGTCGACAGGAACTTTGTCTGTATATCTTCCAAGGAGGGGTCGTGATGGAGGTGCTTTTGTGGCAAAGCCGCGCGTCAATCTAAGGGCAGGGAGAGAGGAAGACACCAGACGAGAAACCAATGATTGTGCCATTGCAAAAGCTTGACAATGCGACCACTTGAACTCAGAGTCGGCGAGGTGAGGAAATTTCTGTCACCATTTCACAACTATGTCACAAGGTCCCATGCGGGCCGTGCATCCGAACCTCTTTCTTTCCACCTCCTTCAAACTTTCCAATTATTGCTTTATATCGACTACGATGCGCATGGTAATTCACTGTTCTATGAAGCCCATTTATGATCCTAACCCTTGTATACTTCGTATCTGGAACGGTGTTGAAATCACCAGAGCTGGTTTCTACCAGTGTTTACCTCACACGTACCGCGCCAGGCCCCAGGAAAATAGACAACAGTGTGGCAAACAGGTTGAGGACTGCAGGGAGAATCGACTCTGCATTTATCTGCCCCCTTTCTCTTCCGTGCCGCACTTCCACCCTCTCAACACTCCCTGCAATGGCGTTGGGCTGCGGCGTTCGTGATTGTTGAGCCAACCTAGCCTCTTGCTCATAGTAAGCTCTCATCTTCACTTGTATGTTCCTCATCCACCGCTCTCTATTCATGACCCACGGCTGATATTTGCAGTTGTCCAAGATCAAACGCCGAGTCTCCCTCTCAGACTCGCTGAACTCCTCCTGGTACATGTGCACTCCGCCTTTGAGCTTTCCGCGCGTCGATGTGATACACGCATGGTCATCGAACCTCATTCCATGAATGGAAAATTCGCCTCCATTTTCCTCCCACCATTTTTCCATCGGCGACTCGTCCTCCAGCCCAGTGACCACAAGCACGACGCGGACTTGGCCCTGGCAAATAATGTTCACGAAGAGATCGTAGTTGATCTTCCAGATTTCGCGAAAGCGCGAAGCACGGATGCAGTATACAAGAAGGCTGATCCCCCCTTGCATATTCCCCACAAGATCCTGCAGATTTCTCATCGCTTGCGCCGGGGGAACATTGCCATTTTCGCCCTCGTTCAACCCCGCTGTATCCCAGATTGCGATGTGCGTAGTGTCGCTCAGTGCCACGGGGTAGGAAGTACTACCGAAAGTGCACCCCTGGGCATCTGCAGACACACCAGCCACCGTATGTCCCGCGATCATGTTGATCAGCGAACTTTTGCCCGTCCCTGTTTCTCCGAAAAGAAGAACGTTGCTTCTTGTGACAAGGCTGAATTGAGAGGACGGCTCCTCGCCGTAAATATGTCGACTCTCTAGTGCACCAGCAGCGCCAGGATGCGGCGCTTGAAAGGCAAGGGACAGACTGGATTGCGTATCTCTTTTTGTAGAAGGCGAATGGTGCAATGTGATATTGGCCATGTTACAATCTAGATACCCCTCTCCGTCAACGAACATGTCACTATACACACTTGGTGACACTCACGTTAGGTGGATATCGCAAACACGATGAAGCTACTCGAGGCACTTTCCTATGTGGAATTGGTACCCTGACAGAACATAACGCGGCGGCGCCTGTTCACTGCCTCGATCATGGGGACTTCCGAAGTCAAATTTCCCATTTCCAGCGAGAAGCCCGACCAGCTCAATCTCGCCCTCGTGGTTTACGGATCGAAGCCTGACGTCGCGCTAATCGCGCAGATTCGCTCCGAAGTTTATAGACGCGTCTATACACTATGGCGTTCACTCCGCTGTGATGTAGATCATGCAAACTTCAAATTGATGTCCCCCAGAAAGCTGTGAACGCTTCAATCGAATAATCATTGATTACAAGAACATTGCTACCCGCTTGCTCTCTGGTACGTACATTCGAATATACGAAATCAATTATATCCTTGTTATCACTGTTTCAACGCTGGCTATCAAGGGGAAGTTGGCATTTCTGACCCAAATACAGATGACGAAGCACAATGATGCACCTACTAGTAACATAGGTACTAGATGTGTAAACTTATTTACGGGAGCTGTATGTATTCTGGGGCAGCCCATCGAATGAAGAATCTTGAATACACACTAGTACTGACCCAAAGAGCCAGCCCGACTCGACCTTAAGGATCTGTCAATCTGACCGAAATCGAGGGTGCAACCAGTGTAATTTGACCTAGCCTATTGATAGTCACAGCAAGTCATTTCAGCGGCGTGGGCGTTTAAGCCTCGTTTTTGTGGGCACATAATGAGGATCTACTGCGTACGTCAGGTGCCCATCTAACGCCACTCTCAGGGCCAGATCTCGTAAGTCAGCACTTCGGGAGTTGTACCAGAACCACGGTTCAGACAAGTTCAACGTGATGTTGTGCCAGCGCCAGTTAAGAGCTGGTCAGTCTATCGCCGATAGTAGGAAGATCGGCGAGGCTTAGAAGCCAAAAATCGATTATTATAACGTAGCAGAATAAGTACTTATGTTACGAGATCTATGGGGGGGAACTACTATCGCTACATTTCTAGGTTGATCTGGGGGAGCAAGGCAAACACATCAAGGCGGAGGGGGCTATGGGTACATACATACAACACAAGGAAGGAATAAAATGAGAAAACGCGTTGCAATCACTCCCAGATTTCCGGTGAGAAGTAGCTGGTTAGTTCCCATTGATAATTCTTTTTCAGGGCAAAAGTCACGTAAGTGTGTATCCCGGTTCGTTCATCCAGGCTGCGGCGATTGCTGTGAACGGTGCAACGTCAGGATGTTTCAAATATGTGCCACAGCCATGACTCACTAAGCTGAAGCAACTTCTCTGGCTACCCAGCCGGGATCCTGGCGGCCCCTCCCATCTATGGCATAGAATTTTTCCAAAGCCTCGGCGATTACCAAATCGTTTACACAGTAACGGCTAATAGGAGGTCATTTAGTTAATTCTCGTGGCACGAAAGAACTAGTTTAGGATACTCACGAGACTGGCAAGTAAACCTTGGGTAGGACCATGTCGCTACCAGGGACGAGCGAATAGTAGAACAGAAGACCTCCAGTAGGATGGTCAGCACTTCTGCGATTGCAGACGTCTTCGTGATCAGCATGGCGCAACCTCAGACCCTCATCAAGGTCGCGACCGCTGCGAGAATGGGCGAACGGAAACAGAAGGTTCCATAGTATCTCCAGGCGAGCAAGAGCACGGTCCATTTTCGGAGAATCAAGTCTTCCAGCGAGTGTGAAGGCACATCGGGCGTCAGACCAAGAGTTTCCACTTGAGGGTCGGCAGTAAAGCTGCAAACTCTTTATCAGAGAATGGAAGCACGAGAGTGATCGTGACTTACTTTTAAGCGATTGACCTCATTTGGAACGCAATCCATGGAGAGAATCTCAAGTCGGGGCTTGTACGGTGTGTCGGCATTATCGACGTATGATATCATCATGTTGAGTGAATTGATCAGAGTTGGATCCAGGGTCGTAAGGAGAGAACGCAATGGCGTGTAGTTGGTGTCCCACATGCTGAGCTTCGCAGTGGGGTGGGATAATGTCTGGTCGGAAGGTGGCTGGGCACGAGGGAGATAATATGTTTTCAATACGATCTCGCCGGACCGAGCAAAATCAAATCCTGATAAAAATAATCATGTTTCATTAGCCGTGTCGTCGTCAGGGCGGGGGTATGTACTCACCAACAAAGAACCGTTTATCAGAATCAACTTCTGCCCCAGAATAGAGGAACTGTTCCGTGATCATCGACCAATCCAAATCACCCTTGCCGCATTTCACAAGGCCGAGGCTGCCTTTCGGAGATGTCAGGTATTTGAGCACCTCCATGCCTCGCAACAGCCGTCCTGAACGCGGATCTCTGAGAAAGCATCAGTGTCTTCGTTCAATCAGAGTTCTGTTTAACTTACATAGGCTCGATGGCAAATCGCACCTGTCGGCCTGTATGACCGTCTCCGGGCTTGACATTGCTGGGAATGACCCAACTTAACTCCACAGGACTACCGTCGAATGTCATGTAAGATGCAGGGCCATTGGAGTCGAGGGGGCCCATCATTCCGAGCACGCGTGCATAAACGAAGGTGAGAAAGGCGACTTGTGAAGATATCGGGAATTCTGCAGCATCTAGCATCGAAGCAAAGGGCTTCCCAAACCTGCGCCAGAAGAACATGGACTGCGTTGACCGGGCCGGGAGCACCTGAAGAAGTTGAGCATCTGTACAGCCACAGGTCAATGAAAGAATGCCTACTTTAGTAAGCTCGTCATAGATCGCCAGGTCAGTGATCTCGTTGTCGTTCACCAAGTTCGAGGGGTTGAATTTGAAATCCGAGCCAAGCACTGAAGATGCTGCCGTTTTGACATAGTCGCTTGGTTTTGTTGACTTTATGCGTGAAGTTGAAGTCGCATCCTCAGGGGTGACTTGTGCTATGAACATATTGTCAATAGATGGCCACGGTGAGCTGAGATAGTTTGCGCACAGAAGAAGCGAGGATCGTTTGCGAGGCCTTCCATAGGAGAAGAGATAGCCATTTGAAGAGGTGACGGGGATTGGTGAAACTTGGAAATAACCTCGACCTTTTAAGCGTCCGGAGTGTATCTGTGTATCTATTCTCGGTGAATCTAAAACGCATCGAACGGCATCTGGGAATATTGCGTGAATGTATCAGGGATGAGAAGTGAGTCGCGGGAGCGCAATTTCGCTGTGCAATCGGGTCTCGCCACAGATTGGCACCGGCCTATACAGAATATGTATGAGATCGCCAAGCAAACTTAAGGGTCACATTCGGGAAAAATTCTGACAAATAAGTTCTGTGAACATATACTTGTTTGTCTACCGAGTCAGTCTAGTCGTGGCGAAGCTTTTTCGTCCATAATCGGTCCAATACGGGCGGCCGCGCTGTACCCTGGCCGCTCCCCTCGCAGTTGCTGGTTTGTGCTTGCTAGTACTCGCGGCGGTGATATCTGCAACTTTCCAATACTCCTTCCCACTGCCAGCAGAAAATGGTACGAGAACTTATGCCGTGAAAGCTGACGGTACTTACCATGGTGCCTTGTTACTGCTGCTCATCTAATCCACGCATGCCAAATGTTGTTGCAGAATTGTAATGAGATCTGGCGATATGTCACCGATCTACATTGCCACTTGCCATACGTTTTTGGGCTGAGGATGATCGAAGAGCCACCGCGACTCCTGTCTGGGAACCTGTAAATTTTGACGGGAGCCGTGCCATATATGTATGGTGAGAAACTCTGATGCAAATCTTCGCCCAAGCTGGACCATATCCAGGTTGGATTAACACCCCTGACAGCATAGCTTTCCACGTGGAACTGTCCCGACAGAGGTTTTGCCGTTGGCTGCAGGGAGGAATGATGGGAACCGACTCAACCGAACGACCAATTTCCACGTGGCTACACGTGTCTAGGACGGAACCAAGTGGCGTACATTAGTCAGCAATATACTGGTCGTTTATCAATGATCATTGAGTCCTATTGAGTCAATTTGTTAATGGTCGCCATTTCTCAGAGCTAATCAAGCAGTCCTGAGAGCTTCGACATCTGATAGATCATAGATGCTACCGCCGTGAAAAGGTACGATTTGAGGAATGCCGACGCATTGCTAATCAACTTGGAAGTTGGTTGCGACTTGGTTGCGACTCTTGGTTGCGACGGAGGCATTTAGGTTGTCTTCGTTATATTTGTACCTGATTGCCTACAACCTCCGTCGCATCTGTCCGGTCTCTTTCGGTAAGTTTCGGTGGCCGGCTTTGATCGGGTACAAGTCAGCATTCAAGGCACCATATTCGAGAAACCTTGATAGCCACAAGTGGGTCAAGATCAAAAAAAAAATTAGAGGTCTGGCGGACATAGGTAGTGACGCTTATTGACACCTACCCAGTCGCTTACGTTTTCATTCTCTGAATTCTCTCCATGCGGTTATAAAGTTTTGAACCCGTCCAGCCCGTAAATGTTAATGTTTTGAATCATTGTGTGTATTGCCCGCAGCACCTATACCTATGTATCGGCATATACGTTTGACGGGTTACACCGTGCTTTATAAGTGCCGTTATTTGTAGGGCCAATCGAAAATAGAAAGTCCTCAGGCCTGAGTGAAATCGATACAGCTCTCGTATGTCTGTTTGTTATACCCATACCACCACCACTGGACGGCACATGCGCCGGGCGCGCTGCACTGGCCCTCGAGGTCTGGAATGGTAACCTCAAAGTCGGCTATGGGGTCAGATCAATAATTTTACTGATCGAGACTGGGCTTGGTATATAATTCACGTACTTTCATTCTTTACCCAGTCGGTAGGACCGAGACTATCATTCGCATACACCGGCCAGAGGATCAGTGGAGGACCAATAAGGGTTTGCGAGGCTAGATTAACCTTGCGCAAAAGCGTCGTGAGTTACTGGATGGCTTGAGCCCACACAGGCCCACGGGTACGACTTACGACAGAAACATTCTATAAGCTGGCGGTTAATTGTCTGATATTGATTGATATTAGTGCACCTACAGCGTAACCGGTGTGATGTGCCTCGATATCAATGTGGAATGGAACGACAGTGCCGGGAGAATAGACGCGAGTGTTGCTTGCATTATCGTCCATCTTCATGGAGAATATCATATATCCAAAACGATGTAATAATATTGTAAAGACGAACCTGATAGCCTCTGCAAAAGAAAAGGTGGCATGCAGTGGCGTTGTAGTCGGCATCCACTTTAGCGGCAGCATTCTCAATCTATCTTACGAATGAGAAGGAAAGAGGACCCTTGTTCCTAGGACGTACAGGACCGTATTTATCTTGATGGCGACCTAGTCAATAACAATTAAGATTTTTCTTCGTGAGAGGGCAGACCTGATTTCAGAACTTTGTTGGCACCGGCACCACAAGCAGCTAGGTTTGCCGCCCCGATCTAGGGCACGCAGTCAGTTGGGGGCATCGGTCAATTGATGGAAGAAGACACAACATACCACGCGGGGCGAAGGCGTAGTCACGACGCCGTGACCAGCGGCCAATTCGAATACGCTCAAAAACAACGAAAAAGTCACAATATTCAGTCGCAACATGAGAAAGTACCGATCAGTAACGGACATGAAGTCCACTCTTTATACAGTTTCGACATAGGGAGACCAGAGGGTTCTGGCCCGCGGGCCGCTCATGAGGGTAGAGAATGGGTTGGAGCTTCCTTGCCGGCCCGCTACGTTCATAGGATTCAATCCCGTGGAGCATGCCTATAAGAACGCGAAGATATCGGTTTTACTTCGCATGGAGTTCCGTCGATAATGACACGGGATAGTATACTTGAGGTCTAGCACGCGAAGGGCATAGAGTCGAATGGTCCTTCGATCGCGCTTTCCCGGAGATACTTCATGTATGCAATCGGTATGCCAGCGACGGAAAAAAAAAACCTTCTAATCTGTGCGACAGCAGTCACCTGCGCAGATTTGATGACAGTTGGCGCCTTGAGTTATCCTCGGCTTTGAAAGAAGTCCAGTAACTGCGGGCAGTCGCAGACTGAGGACATCAACGGATGGATGAGTCGAGATGTTTGAGTGTGATGTGGCGGCCACCAGAAAGATCGATCTCTGATACAAGACAAAAATCTGGTCAGAAAATCTGATATCTGGCTTGATTATTAGAACAAAGAACGGGGTAGTTGAACATGTTACATGAGGCGTGGCGCTTGTGAACGGACCTCGAGTCCGGGTTCAGGTTGAAGGCAACCTGTTCATTGTCAATGATGATTGATTAACCGATTGACAGCGGCGTGATCACGTGATCCGCCATTTGAACACAGGTCATCTCCCAAGTAGCTGGTCACTGCGGACTACGATGAGCTCAGCATATCCCATCTTGCCCTCGCGTCCTATAGCGGCCCACATACCAACGAGCTGCTCAAATAACAGCTGTAACGCACAGCTAGAGTTTCCTGTCCCACTACCCTTTCCCCGTCCTGGAACTCTCCTTCAAATTCGTTGTTTTGCCTGTCAAAATATCCTTTCACATGCCTTCTACCCCGGCCAGGTGCCTTCATCGAGCAGCCATGCCGCAACTACCAACTTGAATAACGCACACAAGCCATCACTGAGCCAAGGTGGTGTACCACCACGGCGCGGACGCAAAATCGGCACGCAGGAGCGCCCACTTGAGACTGGCTACTACGATATTTTGGGTGTAGCCGTCGAAGCCACGACAGACGACATCAAGAAGGCTTACCGTTCGTCGCCTCTTAGCTCTATGGTCCAGGCCACGCTCTTACTTTATTCTTGCAGGCAGACTTGCGATCAAACACCATCCCGACAAGAACCCTGACGATCCACATGCCGAAGAGCGGTTCAAAGAAATAGCGATAGCATACCAAACTCTTTCCGATGAAACACTTCGCAAGAAATACAACGAGTTTGGATCAAAGGAAAGTGCGCCGGAGGGAGGATTTGTTGATCCCGAGGAAGTCTTTAGCGCCATTTTCGGGGGAGAGCGATTCACGTCGATCATTGGCGACATCAGCCTAGCGCGAGACATGAAGGCCGCTTTACAGGAGGTTGAGGAGGCGGAAGGTGAAGAAGGGGATGTTAAGCGGGTCAGGGACGCCAAAGGGCGCCAGATCTTGACCGAAGAAGAGAAGGCTCTCAAGGACGAAAAAGAGCGCAAGAAGGCGGCCGAGGTCTGTGACATTTTTTGGTTCTGGATCCAACATTAACCCTCAGGGCAGAAAGCGGCAGTGCGGAAAGAGCGCATCCAAAAACTTGTTGACAACCTCGAAAGGAAACTTGGGATATTCACCGAATCAGCCACGGGACCGACCGATCCAGATGTAACAACAAGCTGGCGAACAATATGCGAGCTCGAAGCTGAGTGTGTACATTTCTGTTTTGTACTTAGTGCGTCACCGGTTCCTGACTTAGGTCTCCAGGGAACTGAAACGCGAATCGTATGGTCTCGACCTTCTCCATGCCGTTGGCTTTGTCTACACATCAAAGGCAAAACACTTCCTTGCGACTAACCAGACACTTTTCGGTGTTGGAGGATGGCTACACAACGTACAGGGCAAATATCATGTCTTCAGCGAAACGTACCTAAGAGTCATCTCTTCTATCTTGGTTCTGCTTCATATTAACTATTTTCAAGGGTATCAACTCTGCGATCAGCTATCGAACTCAAATCTGTATTTGACCAGATTCAAGCGGCAGAGAAAGCGGGCAATCTCACTCCTGAGGAGAAGAAGAAACTCGAGGAGCAGGCCGCCGAGAAAGGCCTACAGGCCTTGTTCAAGGTATGCCAGGCTTCCTTGACGATGTCAGCTGTGATCTTACAAGAACACAGGGGACGAAGCTCGAAATAGAGTCTGTTCTGCGTGAGACGTGCGATCGGGTGCTAGAGGATCCTCAAATCCCTCGCGACAAAGCTCAATTACGCGCAGTCGCACTGCAGATTCTTGGCGACGCCTTCATGGCCGCACGCAAGGATGATGGGCCAGTTAACGAGGATAGCGAGTACGTGAAGGTTGAGACGAAGAACAGCCGTGCGCGTGATAAGCAATAGAACACCCCACTCATTACCCAGCGCCTACCACGCCTGCGGCCTCGTCGTTGTTACCTTTCATGTCCTTTTTTTCTCGATGATGCATACTTACAGCACTATCTCCATCCACGGCTACAGACTAATACACTACAATCATCTCATTGCATCCTTGGAAACCATGCCATGAATAATCTACAGCTTCGCATTTGTATTCGATAATCAATCATCCCACTACTCATTTCCACATACGGTTCCAGCTCCTACGAAGCCTCTACGGGTTCCTGCTGTGATGCAACTTCCGCTGCTGCGGGTTGAGGAACCGCTGAATCGGTCACAGCAGATCCATCGGTAGCCTCGACCTGCTTTGCATTTTTACCCTTACCAGGTGGGGGAGGGTGGTACACCTTGTCCTGCGACACAGTTAAACTTAGTCACCAATTTAAACATAAGAGCGGGCAAACACGGACCTTTTTCTTCTTCTTGTCAGGCTTTGCATTAGGATCAGGGTAAGCGAGTTTCTCAATCTTCTTCCACTCCTCATCCGCCTCGAACGCCGTCCGAATAGGTTCCAGAAGGTTGTTGATCGCTGCCGCAACTGATGTTTTGAGATCCTTGGGGTGCAGCGCTTTCGAGGCAAAGTCGGCTTTCAAATCAGCAAACGACGCATAGTGCGTGGAGCCACCGAATTTTTCGTCTCGTTCAATGCTGAACACCGTGCCCTCGGGAGCTCCCTCCGCAATGAATGGCTTCTGGTCACCAGTGCCCTGCTCGAGAAGCTTGTCGCCTTGCCCACGCGCGATACGGAGTTGGCTGATCGGGATCAGCACAGCCTCGACGAAAGAGAGGACGCCATTCCCTTCAATGTTCCCTTCCTCGCAAAAAGCGAGTTTAAGCTTTTTCCGCACGACCTCTGGGCTGTCCAAGAAGTCAATCTTCGAGTTGGGGTCTGAAGACGACATCTTTCCGCCTGCAAGACCTGGGACCATTGCATTCATAAGATGTGCGCGTTTCCGGTATCCTAAACGCGGAAGGTAGAGTTCCGCAAAGGTAAAGATTTTGCGCTGAAGTAAAATTTAACGATCGCTCCACATTGTGGCTCAAATGACTCACCTGATCTACGCCACCGAATTGGAAATCGCAATCCAGGTATTGCTCATCAAGAGCTTGAAGACCGGGGTATAATAATCCGCTAAGCAAAGGGCTCTCGACTTGCTTGACGACTTCAGCGCCGGCCTTCTTCGCGTCATGTTCCGATACAATAGCACAGAGCTTGTAGTTGTCGAGGTTGTACTCCTTCGTGAGTTGGTACGATGATCCCTTGACAATGCGCAGCTTCGACGTTGGTATGCCCAGAGATCCGAACACTGCGAGTAACAGATATCGGTAGTATTCCGTCCGATGTGCGACGAGCTCTAAGGGCGCTTTGAGGTTATCAAGAAAGGCATGCACATCTGTTATATATGGAGGATGAGTAAAATGCCGATCGCAGGCCCGATTTTCGTACCTGCTAACAGTATAGTGACCTGAAAAAAAGCGCGTTACCATGGGCCGAGCCCAATATCGAGAAGTGGAATTTGACCACACACCTCAACGTCTGCGCGCAAAAAATCGGCAACCTTTGTCAAAGGGACAAAGTATCCAATATGCGCTAGAATATACACCTCAGTGGCTACAGTCTCAACCAAAATGACCACTTACGCCTTCCAGTAGGCGCGCTTCCTATATTGCAAATGCCAGGTCAGATATATACACAACCAGAGATAAAGATCCCAATGCACCCCAGTAGCACTTTGGTGATCGTCCTTCCGCCAGGATCGCTTTGATGGAGTCTCCGCCTAGAACTTCCTGCAATCCTCTCGTGATCATCTCAAACTTCTCGTCTGCTGCCATTGTTGACATCGTCAGTCAACTGGTGGATGAGGATAGGTTGTGGAGAAAAGTTTTAGTGAGTCAGATCTCTGATCAATGGCCCAGATCGAGTCAAAGGGATTGAATCGGATCGGATTCGGATTTGTTCCACATGACGCTCACAAGGATTGCTCAATGCTACCACTGCATGTTGGAGATCAATCCTCCAGAATAGTGTTTGGAGATCTTACTCTTGGTCTGGAGAATTGTGTAGAATTAGCTAGATTATCAGCATATAGGCAGAATGGAATGAGAACTCCTCGTGAGTTTGTACCCGATTGCTTGTCCGCTGTGTGTGACGTCCAAGGTAAACACAACAGGCTCCCCGGATAAACGCTCAGTTGTCGGACACCTTCCAGATGGGCCTTTGGGGACCCCGAAACACGCAAGTACGCGACGATAGCATCCTGGAGTCACTTGGTGATTACCTATTCGCAATTAGAAAAGACACATTAAACATCCTTGGTACTGAATATTTTACATCCTACTAGTGCCCGTACCGGCTAGAGGTACGTAAGTACACGCCTTTAAGAGAGAGAGTAAAATTGAGACGAAAATCAAACATTGTCATGGCGAGGTCACCAAGCGATGCGTAACGCTCCCCCAACGAGAAGAACGATCATATCCAGAAGACTCCCCGCCTTCACGGACCTTGACGCGCTGGATGACTGTGTCGGAGATCTGGTGGCCGATGTCGAGGTGTGGCTAGACGTCGAGGTATGGCTAGACGTCGACGTGGTTTCGTCTGCATAATAGTCCAGTTGAGATACACTGTGGCATCCAAGTCAGCCAATTATATTACACGGGCATGGTAACGGAGACAAACCTAATGCTGATCAACTCAAAAGGCCCAGAATTGACGTCTGGGAAAATATCAACACGGTATTCTCTGTACGGCAGCCCATCTATCGACCAGCCGATATCACAAGGCGTAGTGACGTTCCGCGACGACATATAGATGTCGTAGGTGTACCAAACAACAGTGTATGAGCTCTCCATGGCGTTGAGCCATAGCCCTGTACCTGTTGCATGCATATTCAGTATAGCTGACAGTACTAGTGGTCGTATGTAGGAGTTGATTGATACAGACCATTGAATGAGAATGAAATGGAGCTACTGGCGTCGCTTGTCCTTGAAGTGGTCTGAGCGTACGTTGCCTGACACGATGAGACACCGTGAGTCCAGAGACCACGGTATTTGATTCGACTATTTGTAGCTCCAAGGAGTGTAGTGTCTTCACGTATGTCAAGATGTCAGCGTGTCACGATTACGACAAATTTTCAGCAATGTGACGTACGGCAGCAGTTGGACCCAAAGACGCAGCAAGACGATTCGCAACCGATCTGAGTGCGAAGACAGCACCCACTTCCGTAGCACCACTTCTCACGACTGCAACACCAGTCTAACGTCAAAGTCGTCATCAGTGTTGAATACTTATCTGACTTACGTTACATAGGAATATGCTCACCACCCGTGTTACAGCATTGCGACGTCAAGGCGCAACAGATACCTGAATTGGTGCAACGCCCGTATCCTGCTCCACAACTCTGGCGCGAAAGAAGTCCACCGAGAGTACCGGATGTGTCACGTCTCGATACAGGACTGACAGACTCTTCACCAGACAAGGGTTTCGGCACTGTGATGTCTACAATAGAGTGTTTTGGGCGCAGTGAAGATGATGTCGGGGTGCTCGTCAGCACATTTGCGGCTGCTAATACGAAGGAGTGCGTCGCAAGCGCCGAGAGGATCACGACGGCAGAGACCATGGGAGAACCGAACATCGAGGTCCTCACGATCGCCCTGCCAGTGTCGGCTATATGTATCTATTTCCCCGTGGCGAGGTAGGACCTTGAAAAATGGTGATTGGTAGTCAAGACACTGGACAGCGTACAATACATTCTTGGACAGGTGGATCCATACCCTCTCAGCGCACTTCGGTTTCCCTTCCCCGAGCGCGCATCGTGGCATGTGATGTGTTTCTCCATCAGCGCCCAGGATTGTACGCCTCAGTATCTTCCCCCACATCCGCGCCACTGACGCTGCTTGCAGGCTCAAAAGTTACTCACGCTGGATGAGACAATGTTGCATCAGCTCTGCCACCCTCTGCCACCTCATTACCTCATTTAAAATATTGAGAACACCCAATGCTGTATCGAAGGCCAGTCTCCAGTTACAACCCAAGTTCACGATATCACGTCGGTGTGTGACAGATGGGGGTTCACAAGGTTTACCCACCAGTGTCCTCATGAACTCGTTTATTGGCTACGACCCTGAAACTGTTGATAAGATATGATTCAGATCATGATGAACATCACAACGTGTGTGAAGTTCAAGTTGAGTTCAAGACGAACGAGGTCATCGAGATCGATCCCCTTTGTATGGCATGTAGACCGAAGTTTTACGTTCTCATTTTTTCGAGACTACTCGGAGTGTATTTCGGGCTGTCGCATACGCGGATAAGCGAAGTCCAAGAAAATCGCGGCGTCACCTGCCGCATATAATTTTTTAGAGACGATCAGTGACGTCGACAGGAGTGAAACTGTGAAACACCAATCGCAAAATTCAATGACTTTGAGCATGGACGGTACGAACGGGCCCTCGGCAATGTGATGGCATACATATTAGTCCATGGCTGATAAATTGCCAATTTAGAGAAGAAAAAAACAAAGCGGCCTCCACCAGTGCTCGGAGAGTACTTACTATATATAACTCCTGCACGTCCTGGTCCACCAGGCGAAAGGGGTTTTTGAAGGCCGAAAGGACTTGAGCACTTGGAAATAGCACTAGGCCACAACAGTCGCAGCGCCGCAGAGGGAGGTTCACCGCTATAGACGAGGGGCCCCTGAACATGCATGCAGCTCGCTTCCGAAAGCATCACATGACAAATAATCACGAATTTTTTCTCAGGTTGAGTCGTTGAATCTTGACGTACCTCGCATTCACTATCGTTGTAGTAGTCAAATCCTACACGATGTCTACACCTCGCGATAATCCATATCTCGCTCATCGTGCTCCCTCAGAGAGGGGTGCCGGGCCTTCTGGATCCAATTTAACCAGCAAGGAGCCTCTCTACGGATTCATGCCACGAAAAGTAAAAGGTGAACAAGTGCGGAAAGCCATGGTAAGTTCAACTTTCGTTAGCCACCACTCAAATTCCTAATTCCTCACAGGAACAAGACATAAACCCATTCACTAAACTACCTCTCTCGGCGCAATACAAGAAAATATTGGATGCTCGGAAAAAGCTTCCTGTGTACGCGAAGATGGACGAGTTCTTCCAAATGGTGCGTGGCTTGCTTTGAACATGTTGGAGGAGGGTTGAGTTCTACTTCCTTCAGGGATGGCGCCGCCCTCCTTTTGAAGACCAGTCAACTGACGACTCGGCATAGTTCACCGACAATCAGATCATTGTAATGGTTGGCGAGACGGGCTCTGGGAAAACGACACAGTACGTAGCTTAAGCTCCATCTAGTTCAGGCTCACTCACGGTTCTCTTAGAATACCACAATTTGTCGCGTACTCTGACCTGCCACACACAAGGGGGAAACTTGTTGCGTGTACACAACCTCGACGAGTGGCCGCCATGTCCGTCGCCAAACGTGTCGCCGATGAAATGGACGTTCAGCTCGGTCGACAGGTTGGTTACTCGATCCGATTCGAAGATATGACGGAGCCTGGAACGACATTCCTAAAGTACATGACGGATGGTATGCTCCTGCGGGAAGCCATGAATGACCCCGATCTCACACGATATTCCACCATCATTCTCGATGAGGCACACGAGCGCACTCTCGCAACCGATATCCTCATGGGTCTGCTGAAAGCGCTCGCCAAACGTCGCTCAGACCTTAAAATCATCATCATGTCCGCCACCCTCGACGCCCTTAAATTCCAAAAATACTTCGGCCTCACCTCAAACGCCGCTGCGCCGCTCTTCAAAGTCCCTGGTCGCACACATCCCGTCGAAGTCTTCTATACGCAGGAGCCTGAGCCAGATTACGTGGAGGCAGCCATTCGTACCGTGCTGATGATTCACCGCGCGGAAGAACCAGGCGATATCCTAGTCTTCCTGACTGGTGAAGAGGAGATCGAGGACGCCTGTCGCAAAATCAAACTCGAGGCAGATGACCTCATTAACCAGGACCCAGATTCTGTTGGGCCCCTCATCTGTATACCACTCTATTCGTCACTTCCGCCACAACAACAACAGCGCATATTCGACCCACCGCCGAGTGCACGAGCAGATGGCCCACCAGGTCGCAAAGTGGTCGTCTCGACAAACATTGCCGAAACATCGTTGACGATCGACGGAATAGTTTATGTTGTGGATCCAGGTTTCTCGAAACAGAAGGTCTATAATCCCCGTATACGTGTAGAGAGTCTGCTGGTCAGCCCGATTTCGAAGGCGTCCGCACAACAGCGGGCGGGACGTGCGGGAAGGACAAGGCCTGGGAAATGCTTCAGACTTTACACAGAGAAGGACTTTATGTCGGAGCTGGAGGAACAGACGCACCCGGAAATTTTGCGAAGTAATCTTAGCAACACGGTGTTGGAATTAGTCAAGCTTGGGATCAAGGTGTGTAACGTGCACCCTTCAACTATTTCGTTTCAGTCCTCACTTTTTGCATAGGATCTCGTCCGCTTCGACTATGTTGATGCCCCTGCCCCAGAGACGTTAATGCGTGCTCTGGAGCTTCTCAATTTCCTTTCTGCATTGGACGATGAAGGGAATCTCACTGCGCTAGGCGCCATCATGGCTGAATTCCCACTTGATCCTCAGGTAAAATTTATTTATCTCACCAAGAAGACTTATATCTAACATCTTCATGCAGCTTGCGAAAATGCTCATTGTCAGCCCAGAATTCAAGTGCAGTAATGAGATGCTGACAATCACTGCCATGATGTCCGGTGCGTTTATTCGAATTTCAAGTCTCTGTAGCATGCTCATGCCCGCATTTACAGTTCCAAATGTCTGGATACGCCCGAACAATCAAAGACGAGAGGCCGACGCAGCGAAACAGATGATGACCGTTCCTGATGGCGACCACTTGACTCTCCTCAACGTGTATAATCAATATGTTCTGAGTAGGTTCCTCTTGAGTTTCTGAGGCTGAACATGCTTACTAACTCGCCACTAGACAAGCACGACAAGAACTGGACATGGACAAATTATCTCTCGCAGCGTGCGCTCATGCAGGCTGACAATGTCCGGGCCCAATTACAGCGTACGATGGAGAAATTCGACGTCGAACTCGTGTCCCTTTCTGATGAGCGTAAGCTCTATGTCAATATTCGACAGGCGCTAGTGTGCGGCTTCTTCATGCAAGTTGCGCACAAGGAGGGCGAGAAGGGCAACTATCTCACCGTCAAGGACAACCAGGTGTGTACTCGTGCTGACCTTCATCCCGCCGAAATCCTTCTGACACATCTTCAAATTCAGGTGGTAGCCTTGCATCCATCGTGCGGTCTTGACAGCCAACCGGAATGGGTCATCTTCAACGAGTTCGTATTGACCACACGCCCTTACATCCGCACAGTATCCGAAGTCAAAGCCGAATGGTCAGTTCTCTCTTCGTCCCCAATTGCGGTCCCGACTCACCCTGTTCCCAGGCTGCTCGAATTCGCTGGATCTTACTTTGATCTTTCGTCATTCCCTAATGGCGAGACCAAGAGCGCTTTACAGCGCGTTGTTAACAAGAAGGCCGGGAAGGCTACCGAGCGCCTTGAAGGCAACGGCTCTGATACCAGGGATAAGAAGAAGCGCAAGAAGCAATAGAGGCCGCGTGTGTTAACTGTGTAGAAGATTTTTGGTTCCCTCTCGTAAAGGCTACAGTAACATGCATGGCTGAGTTGTATATTCCAATGGAGGACGCGTGTTTCCATTCAGTGATCATTGACAGCTGTCTAGTTGCCCCACTTCAGCCGGCTGTGCGTACTCGTCAATGTTGTACACAGGATGTATACATTCGGTAAGTATCTGGCCCCGACACCTTTTATACAAGGGAGGGGCCTTGGGCGAACCTAGACCTATTTACACAGCCTTAGACACCTTATCACTTGGGGTTGTTGACCCTTGCCATATCGGCTTTAGCAATCTGGGGTGCTTTCTTTACTGGCACACGCCCGTCACTGGACATTTGAGGCGCAGCTCATCGGTCATGGTTGATTCCACCGCGGGTTGGCTGGCACGCGTAAGCTCTGGTGGATCGGGGCAATTGCCAACGGGCTAGTGGACTTATAATAACTATCAGCCCATACAGAATACGCCCAAAGCAACTCTCAGCCTCTCGTAACTGAGCACTTGTTGGCGCCTATGGATCCTGAGATCAGATTTTCCGCGTGCTGTGGTGTCTTCGAATCCACACAGTGACGTAACTTTTTGATTCGAAAGGCCGCGACTGCTCCACTAGGCGCATGCTGTTTATAAATTAAAGTCATCTGTCGCCGCCCTCCCCCCGAATCTAGATTTAACATCTGTGTTTTTGAGCAGTTAATTGGTGTTCAAAGTGGCAGAGCCAATGCAGAACAATGAGCGCGCAGTCGCAAGTTATGTTCAGAAGTCGAAATTTTCAAAATATGATGCATGATGGCCTTTGAGGATAATGCATGATGAGTGGTTGCGAGGTTTTCAAGCTTTCGCTGGGAAATTTCGTTCGACGATCTATATTTGATCTCCACTCAACACGGACTAGGTAAGTTTTGGCATGACCCTCAAAACTTCCTCTGTGATACTCACTACGTACTAACCAGGGGCTCATTCACGAGTTCAATGCGCGAGCTCCAATACTCATACTGCCAGCACTTGGCCAGTACCAGACCAGCACAGACTGGGATGTTTGTCTCCAAATGCGAGCCTGAGCTCCACAGCAAACAATTGATTCTTTCCCCATGTTAGGCTGTACCCCGCACCGGGCAATCTACCATAACTCCGGTTCGGTCGTCCTTTTGATGGATCGAAATGCATCTCTCTTTTAAACGATGCCTTCTTCGGTTCTGTGGGTCGTTTGCCCGCCCTTCTTGCGCTCCTTGACTGCAAGGACCCGATGTCGTCCGAGAAACTTGAGAAAGAAGTTGACCACGACGTAGAGGAGCAGCGGAAGGTCGACCTTGCTAACAATGTCCAAGCAAGGTAAGCCACCTGCTGATTTGTTTCAGCGAGCTGGCAGCTTAACTTTACAATCATCTAGGATTCAGAACCCCTTGCATGGCATCCCGAAAGAAGCTCTCCTCGCGCAGGTAGACACCTTCGTGCAAGAGCAGGGTATGGAGGAAATAGCAACATTCCTAAGAAAGGGCGCCCTCCTTGCCCAAAACCCTAAAGACTTCGAAAGCATGCCGGAGTTGGACGAGGCCGACAAGGAGGTCATACGCAGAGAAACAACCCGTGCGTGTCCACGAGCCTTGCTCGGCCACGCGTTGCTCATGCCTCGTTATTTGACAGACAAATGGTCTCAGCCTCGCGATCTATATCTGACTGTTATTGTTTGCAGTCTTGCTGCTGCTGTGCAGTGAGTTGCTTCTATCTAAACACGCTAACGCTGCTCACACCCTGTATCAAATCAGGGGATGGGACCAGACCGGGTCGAATGGTGCAAACTTGTCTTTCCCAATCGAGTTCGGTATTTCTACCGCAGCCGGTACTCCTAATGTCGCAAGCCATGAATGGATCGTCGGTTTGATCAACTCCGGGTAGGGCATTCTCCTATCGTCAGCCGAAGAACTCGAAGGCTGATGCATTTCACAGCCCATATATTGCATCCTGTCTAATAGGTTGCTGGCTCACAGACCCTTTGAACCATTTCCTTGGCCGTCGTGGTACTTTATTCTTTTGTGGGATTTTTTGCATCTTTTCCGTTCTCGGACAAGGATTCTGTCAGACATGGCCTCAACTTCTCGTGAGTGCAGCTTAGCCTCTCTCAAGTACTTGCCATCTCACTCAAGGGACAAGGTTTGCCGTCTACTGCTTGGCCTTGGAATGGGCCCTAAAGCCTCTACGTCGCCTGTATACGCCGCCGAAAACACTCCAGCCAATATCCGAGGAGGCCTCGTCATGTCATGGCAGCTCTGGGTGCGGACTTTCATCATTTACGATCTTACGAATTCATCTGACTTCCTTGCAGACCGCTTTTGGCATCGCTATCGGATTCAGCGCGAACTTGGTCTTCATCGATGTGGGCAACATTGCCTGGCGTCTCCAGATCGCATCCGCTTTCTTGCCTGCAATCCCACTCACAACCGCCATATACTTCTGTCCCGGTATATTAATCCCGTCTCCTCATGGCACGCTGAGCTGAATGTTCGACCTTCTAGAATCACCTCGCTGGCTAATGAAGAAAGGTCGTTATCAAGCTGCGTACGCGTCTTTCAAGCGCCTGCGGAACAGCGAGTTGCAAGCGGCTCGAGATTTGTACTATGTCCACAGACAGCTAGTAGAGGAGTTCCAAGTCTTGAAAGGTTCAAACTATATCTCCCGGTTCACCGAACTGTTCACCGTTCCCCGCATACGCCGCGCGACCCTCGCGAGCTTCGTCGTCATGATTGCCCAACAGATGTGTGGAATTAACATCATCGCCTTCTACTCGTCGACCATCTTTGCCACTGCTGGCTACACCGCTAAGCAAGCACTTCTTGCGTCGTGGGGCTTCGGCATGGTGAACTGGGTGTTCGCGTTTCCTGCTGTATGGGTGAGTGTCCAAGTACCTTCATCTCAACATAGAGCTGCTGCTAACTCTGAAACTCAGACTATTGATACCTTTGGACGACGTAATCTTTTGCTATTTACGTTCCCGAACATGGCGTGGACCTTGCTTGCTGCTGGCTTTTGTTTCTTCATTCCCACTGGGAATGGTGCAAGAATTCCGTTGATCGCTCTCTTCGTCTTTATCTTTGGTGGTGCGTCTGGTCTTATTCATGAAGCACAAGGAGCTGATCACGACTGCTCGTTTCAGCTTTCTACTCACCTGGAGAAGGACCTGTGCCCTTCACGTATTCTGCAGAGGTCTTCCCCTTGACACACAGAGAGATGGGAATGTCCTGGGCCGTAGCAACAAACTTGTTTTGGGCCTCAGTTCTCTCTTTGACCTTCCCTCGTATTCTATCTGCGTTCACGCCAGTAGGAGGTTTGTCAAATATATCTCTATCATAACTAAAACCTTGGGCTAACTGTCATTCCTTTGCTTAGCGTTTGGCTTTTATGCCGGTTTGAACGTGGTGGCCTTTGTGATGATCTTCTTCCTGATGCCTGGTGTGTCTTCCTTTCGTTTCATATACCCATCATCATGGCTAACGGTTCTCTCTCAGAAACCAAGCAGCGCACCCTTGAGGAGCTAGACTACGTCTTTGCTGTGCCCATGTCGCGTCACATAAGTTATCAGGCGAAGACTTTCCTTCCTTACTGGGTCAAGCGCTACATTCTGTTCCGCAAAGCCGAACTGGAACCGCTCTATAACTTTGAGGAGGTCGAGAGTATCACAGTCTTTGAGAAGGGGACAGGACACTGAGGTGATACGATTTTTATTGATACTTACGATTTATGTTTCATGTTGCTTGTACTCTCTTGATGAATATCGATGACTTTTTTTGTAAATTCCATGTGGGGCATGTTTGAAAGGTGGTGTACGAGGTATATCCCTGGCATGCTCGTTCTTTGGGGAACATGATTTTGCACGACTCTATTTATGTAATATCTAAGGGTGTCCTTTCTGTCAGTGAGTGGTATTCTATCTATCTGGAAATCCATCACCTACGAGTGAGTGAGGTAGAGAGTTCCCAAAGAGGAGTGTTCATTGAGATGCGACTACAACTGCAGACCTACAGTCCTACGAAGGTGGTATACCAGTCTTGTCACTGCATAATTGAAGGCTTGTTGCAATGGGCAGGTGGAGCTTGTCAAAACTGCTGATATCTTTATATCTGAGTCTAAACCCACCTCAAATATCGTGAGGACGTATACGCCACACTCTCTTCGTTTGCTTCCGCGGCGGAAGCTAATAAGTGTTTCCCGATGGGGTATTACTATTTTTGAAAATGTCTCGCTTTCTTCACTTCACTCCACAAAAGACAGTATTTTCTCCCACCAGCCGCAACATGTCTCTCCTCCACTACTGGAATCAGGCCACGAAGCACCAATGCAGACTCCTCACTGCCGGCCCCCGCGCCATCGCCTCGGCTATAGGCACTGCCCCCCGTACCCATCCTGCTTATAGTAGAAACGGAAAGATGCACCAAACCCCAGCTTCAGTGCGCTCGCAACCCTCAAGCGATCCCACGAACCCACGTTCAGCTCTGACCGACACCCACCGAACTAGGAAAGACGCCCCATCGCGCCAGCAGCAGCTGGACAACATCGATCCGGGGCTGATGCCGGAGCTGCAGGACGCAATTTTGCAAGAGCGTGTTGAGGCGAGCACGATGAGGCAGGAGAACAAGGTTCCGCAGGAGATCTTGACCGGCGAGGGCGATGCGCAGGTTTTCCAACACGCTTCGGGGTTCATACCACCCACGGCAGCCAGCGACTTTGAAAAGTCGCGATCGAAGTGATGTGAAGTGGTTTGACAAGGCATGACGGATACGGGATCAAGAGAACACAGAAGCACGAACCAAGTTGAATTGAGACACCGAGATTTGGGCTTAATGTACATCATCACAGCATGGGGGTTGTATGGGGTATACTAAGAACGAGATCGATATATTACTCCAAATGTAAGAAAAGCGATAACTTCGAATCAGATTCAAAGCGTCACAGCGGTCTACACGCAGGCATCCCATCACTCCGAAGCCAGTACCAAGGACCGTCTGTGTTTGTAGTCGGAGGGAGGAGCATCCAGGATAGGGAATGAAGGATTAAGAGCGGGGGGCGGCGGCGGGGTATACAAGTAATGACACCATGGTAGTATTTTGGAGAACGGAAAGGTATGGTCCAAAAAGAAAGTTCAAGGCAAAGAAGGTATGATATGAAGCCGGGTAAATGGCTGAAGGACGATCATCGCCTGCCAGTGCTGCGGCCGTATCCAACCTGGAGATTGTCGAGCTCAGCCTCCAGCTGCTTGATATTGCTGTGTGCACTTTCGAGGTCCTTGTTGAGACGGTCACGCTCCGCGATGAGCTACAAGGGAATCGTGTCAGTTGCAGTCTGAACGATATCACGTAAAGCACGTAAAGAGAGCGAGAACGAAAGGAGTCGTGGATTTCGATGTGGGAAGGGGCACGTACATGTTGCTCCCACTGCCTGAACCTCGCCTCCTCGGCCTTGACCTGTTCGGTGAAGCGTTTCCGGAGCTGTTCCTCCTCCTCCTTGAACTTGGGGTTATCGCTCTTCTTGACCTTGGCCTCGCCGAACTTGCGCGTCTCCATCTGCTGTTGGCGGTAGTTCTCGTAGTGGCTATCTTCAGACGTCGAGATCAAGTCCAGCATGTGCGTGCGGATCAGGAGCGAGCGCAATTTCTTGAAATCGCAATGGTTCTCGTTCTCAACTGTAGGCGTGACGTGTCAGTGACGGACGCGAATAAAAATGCGGATATGATTACGAACCTTCGGCAACACCCCAGATGTACTCGCGGCCCTTAACAAGGCGGCCATCGGAAGTCTTGACATCCTCGGTCGAACCGATAATAGAGAAGGGGATGGCATCGATCAAGACGCGTGCATGGTCTGCGTTCTCATCTTCAGGATCGATGGGAGGAGTGTAGATCCTGATGCCTTGTGCCGCAATCACCTCACGAACCTGCGAAAAAGAAGGTTCAGAAATAACACGAGGAAAAAGAACGATGAATGTTTTACCCGTTGCTTGAAGAGGAACAGGTCGTTTTGGGTCAGAGTATCGGCCTTGGCCACAACGGGAATGAGATTGACGCGTGTTCCAAGGCGCTTCATGATCTCAATATCCAAGGGCTTGAGGCTAAAACGTAAAAACTTAGCATTGGTCATAACCTAGAGTTTATGCCACGCTTACGTGTGTCCCGATGGCCGAATAAAATAGAGGCAGGCGTGGACACGGAGGTCAGTTTTCTCGTGACGTTGGGGTTGCTGCTCCTGGCGCATGTACGCTTCGTGCTGGTCGTCGATAAACTCGACGATGGGCATCCACGAATCGCGGTTGTTGACATAGTCACCAAAGCCTGGGGTGTCGATGACGGTGAGCTTGACCTTGAACTGCTTCTCCTCTAGCTCAGCCTTGATGATCTCCACCTCTGTCAGCTTGTCGAGCTGTTTATGGTGGCGGCGTATGTAGTTCTTGGGGGGTGAGAGTTCGGTGGAGAAGAGGGTGTTGATGAGTGTCGTCTTTCCCAGACCGGACTCGCCTTGAATATGGGTTCAGTACGTGTCATAATGTGCATAGATTGAGATGATTCACCGACTACCATGATGGTAAAGTGGGCTCCACGTTTGGCGACAATCTTGTGCCTCTGAAATGCTCTCGTGTCACAATTGGGATTTAGGGTGGAAGTCTGGGATGTACTCACCTGATTGGGGAGGTTGGCAATACCGATGCCATCGACAGAGGGGACAGGAGCAGCCATTTTGTAAAGTTGTGCGACGTGGATGACGACGAGGACGACGGGCGAAAAAGGCAAACAGGAAACTTGGCGAAAATGGAACGAGCACCAGCAACTTATTGTGTTTTGTTGATGTTGTGGCTGTCACTCGAGTCTGCATCAATCGTTTATTTTGCAAGCCTCGATCCCAAATTTTGAATCCCTTTCAACATCCCTCCTGCATTTTGTCCTTACCAACAATCAGTCTGATCCCAGGATATATATATCTTTTGACTGTACTGAGAATGCTGTACCAGGTGATCAACCATAAATTATTGTGAGGAACGACACTGGAACGGCAATGGAGCGAGTTTGACGCCGGACGGGAGTAAGACAACTGTCAACAGCATTTTCCAAACCTCCCCACTACTTGGGAGTGGTACAATACACTCAACCTTGAGATGCCCAGGTATGTTTCATGCGATCCAAATTTTCTCGTACTAATTGGACATTTTCTGAAGTTTGAGGCAATCCGAGTTCTTCTACCTTTTAAAGTTCTTTCAACATCGGGATCCGCAAGGGCCCAGAGAGGCACACGAATTTCAATATGCTGCATCTGAAACGAGACGAGATGATGCCTTTCGAGCTGCGCGGTTCGAGTTCCGACAAGAATTTGTGGAGGCAGAAAAGAGTTGGGCCACTGGGCAACAAGACCGGGAAGAGCTCTTTGAACGCATGAACACCGACCTTCAGGGCATTTTCGACAATAACCAACGGCGCCAGGAGGGATTGTACCAGGAGAGCGATACTCTGCAAGAGTCTACCTTTCAACGCAATGAAACAAAGAGGGATGTCATATTCCAGGAAGGGCAAAGCAATCGTGCCACGATGTACGAAAAAGAACACGACTTCCACGTCCAACGATCGACATGGTTTCGCGACAATCGCGCTCCGATCCTCATTCAGGGGCGGCAAACCAGGGAAAAGGCTTGTGTCGACATGGAGGCAGCGTTCTCGACACAATTCACTCGACTTTCGAGGATCCAGGAGGATACATTTCCACTCAAGGAACAAGAACGGGATGCCATGGTTGCGACACTGGTGAGCTCAGTTTCTTCTACACAGTCCGAATTATTGTTCAAGTATCTGTTATGTTCCTTTTAGTTGGCCGAGTTGCGGCCGAACCCTAAATCATCAGACAAGACCGTTTCTGAAGTCCCTTTCCCAGAGCCCATAGTTGCTGATAGCCGCCCTCCCGTTCCTCCTACATACGTGCCGTTGCCTTTGCCAACCCCGGTGACTATTCCTTATCCTCAGGAAAACATTTGGCATCTATCCCGCCCACATAGTCCTCAGAGTATTGACAGTGGTCGAGGCCCTGTCATCGTTATTCCTGCCCCGGGATTACCTTCCAGGGAGACTTCCACGTTGCCTCTCCCAGATCCCCCTGCCATCATTATTCTTGCCTCACGATTACCTTCCCAGGAGACTTCCACGTCGCCTCTCCCAGATCCCTTGCCTCTGACTCAGCTAGAAGAAAGTATTGATAAAGAAGGCAGCGTTCAATTGGCAGACCCTTTTGAAGAGCGCTTTCTGTTTGGTCAACGCCAGCGATCTGAGGATTATGCGGACGAGGAGGAACGTAGGGAAGGGCTCTTCAAAGCTGCGGAAGCTGAGCGGGACTTGGCCGAGGGTGAGAGGACTCAGACTTTCGAGAGAAAAGGACAACTTTGGCAGAAAACATTCCAGGACATGCTTGACGCGCAACAACTACATTATGACAAAAAAGAACAGTCTCGAACCGAAGTGCATACGTGGAGAGACTATAGCTGTCGTGCCGTCCAACAAAGTCAGGCCAACGCCTTCGCTATGCTTCTAATGGAGATTGAGAAGCAGGCTCAAGGCGAGGATAGCCTTGAAGAAGGCTTGTGTGCAGAGTTGAATTACAGGATGGAGTTGGACTGCAGTCGGCAAATAAGGCTTCTTGAAGCAACAAGAAAAGACCAGTGGGATCATTTCACCATAGCGCAGCTGCGTCGTCGTGGAGAACTTGGCCATTTACTCCCCAAATCGCGGCCTATAAGCCTGAGGTCTCAAGCTTCTGACGTCGAGTCCTTGGCTTACCGTCCGAACGTTAACGGTAGACCTGTATTACCACCACCTCCTGTGAGATTTACTTTGTTCATCTCGAAGACATCATTTGACATCATACCATAGGAACATCAGGGAGTGCCCATGAGTGCCGTCTTCCCGATGAGCCGCAGCAGCAGTCGCAGCAGCAGCCACCGTCGGTCGCCGTCGCCAGCCACCGGTCTTGTAGGTCAATTTTACCTCTTTCAAAGACGCTGTCTCACGTATCACACAGGCTTTGGGTACACTACTAGTCAAAGGTGCAACTACCCTGAAACCCCTTCCCCTTCCGGAAGTAGAGATCGAGCTGGGCAGGATTCGCGTCGAGAAGAGCTTTCAAGGGCGTCAAAAAAGGCGCCAAATTCTTTTTGAGCGGGCTCAGTATCGTAGGGAGCAAGAGTTTGAGAAGGGGATGGAGAAACGCCGTCGTGTGTTCGTTGTCAACGAGCAAAGACGCGTGGACGAATTTGCAAAACAACAACGGGTCCGAAAGGGCGATTTTGTGGAACGTGAAGATCAGCGTGAGAGCCAGTTCAAGGAGGCGCAGCAGCGACACGAAGCATCGTTTTTTACCGCCGAATTTCACCTCATGGAGTTGGCGCAAAACCAGGAGTTCTGCGAGGCTCAGAGAGACAGGTCCACAGATTTTCACGCAAAACAGCAAGAGATACAGACCAACCTTTTTGCGACAGAACGAACACGACTAAAGGGTATCAATGATTGGGGCATGTGGTTGTTGCAGGAAATGGAACAGGAAGGGAAGGCATACGAGTTGGAGGAAGCGGAGCGTGAAGATATATTTAAGGCTTTAATATCACTGGTCCATACTCAGTCTTGTTGAACTTTCTGCAGTCTTCGTCCAATCCTTTGGGCATTCCACATCAAAGAATGCCATAATATTTAGATCCCGCTTGACTACGACAACATGCCCAGACAGCGTCGTACAATGGTACTTCTCTCCTTTCATAGCATCTATCACGAGGACGTCGACTTGGGCGTATCCCTCCGGGGCAGTCCACACTCGAGGGAACCAGACCCCGTCGAAGTTCAGATGACCCACTCAGGCGCGCGAGCGCTGGACATATTCTGATATTTCCGAGCTGCAAAGAATTCTCCTTTGGTGTTCCAAGCGCAAAACCTCGTAATCCAACCACTGATGTATGGCGAGGGGGAGCCACCAGATAGCTCGTGCACCATTCGTTCCCAGAACTCTTTATCAGACTCCGGTCCGCCTTCATCGAAAGCACGGATGAAGCGCTTGGTGACAACGTGCAGCATCGCGGCCTGCTGGCGAGGCTCCTCGTCAAACTCCAGGATCTTGTCGATGCGTCTCAAAACGGACTCCCAGTCTGCTTATGTTCCTTCTAGCGTGATGAAATGGATGCCGCAGCCCACTATCATGATACAAGAGAATTTTCTAAGGACGTGCGAGCTAGCATCTATCAGTGCGTCTGTTTGTTGAGTTTACTTGTACACAGTCCAGTAGCTCTTGGATAAACATGAAATGGGTGACTTTCTATGAGATTCTATTCCGGAGAATCATAATCGGACTCATAATGTTGTCTTGTCGTGATGTCGCCAACGATCCATTGGCTGGCTCTGTCTATGCGGTGGAGGGGTTCGCTCTCACCTTGAATGTTAGGCCTGGCGACAGTCAATCGTCGGCCGCTGTGGCGTTGTTATTAACGCTTCTCACATTCAAGTCGGGATGTCTTTTTCGTCTCAGACTTAGTTCTGTTCCCGTACCACTCGTTGACGGCACCTAGTATTATCTTGTTGCATACGAGGCTGTGCATTGTCCATTAAGTAGGAAGCCTCAGTCATTCTCTTCAACCGACCATCGAGCACGCCATGAAAACCTCCAGTTGGGTGGGACCATAATTCTGAATCCTGTACCACAAACACAACATGAGCGCCGGCGTGGAGGTCGGCAATGGCTCGCTTGCGCACTGAGCACACGGGATGAACTTGAACTAAAGCTTGATGAAACAGCCCACACGGCATTGTGCTCGAACACATCGTCAGGCGCGTCGCATATCGAGGGGCCGTGGCACGCCGCGGCGTGCTTCCACCAAAATAAGTAGGCGTATCCGAGGTCAGAGGTAATAGTATGGAGGGGAGGTGGGGGAGGCCGGACGCACCAGAGTAGTTCTTTCACCTTCGCGGGGAGGAAGGGGTGTTAGTGAAGGTGAACACCTGGAAAGGCACGAAAGCGATGGGGTGATGGAGGACGGTATAGGGATGCAAGGATAAAAATGATCTCACGAAGAGCACGTCAAGTGGCAATATCATTCGGAGACCGAGCCGCGCAGCCATCTCCTTTGAAAGAGGAGGGGGGCCACGCGAGAAAAAAACGGCGCCCAAGTACCGCACGAAGGAGGTAAAACGACCACACAAAACCCGCAAGATTGATGACGGAGGAGGCACTCTCACCTTCGCCTCAACATCCCTAACGCCCTCAATGGAACCCACCTCGCGCACTTGTGACATCTTGCCTCTTGGATGGCAGTTCGTTCGTGGCGTGAAGCATGCGGGCGCGGTGTGGTGCGGAACAAGAGGGACGGGGAAAAGGGACGGCCTGTGGAGGCTGAGATGCCGTGGGCGTATTGGAGGTGATGGCTGCGGATGTTATGCATCACTGTATGCTCTTATCGAGTTCAAAGTGTAGGGACTCTGCATATATATATGAGTTGATATTCGATAATATATTTGGTGGGGAGAACATACCATTTGAACACGCTGGACTTCATGCTCAGCCAGACATGGCGGGACGCGTCTCCGCACGCACGCGGCTCGGCACAGATAGGGTACAGACCCCGTTTTTTGGCTCCCTTCCCGAGGACAAAACGTGGTGTGTACAGATCCAGTACCGAGGGCGGGTGGTTATCTGCGCCGCCTGGGTGGGACGGGTTGAACAGCGTTAGGGGATCCGCGGTGGGAGATGTCGCGTAGTACGACGAGAGCGGAAATCGGCGGCAGAGGAGGGGAAATGAGAGGTTGGGGGTAAGCGGGTTGTGTAGATCGGGGTTGGGCCCTTCGCGTCTGTGTCCGCGGGGCTGGAGAGGGAGGAAGGGGGCGCGGTGGCATACCGAGGCGAGGCGAGGCGAGCGTGTGCTGGGACTTTTCAGGTGGCACAGGCGCCGTTTCGCTATACGGAAAAGCTTTCTATATGTGCATGGTGGCGCCGAGTCCGTCATCGGTGTAAGCGGCGACGTGACCAGATGTGAATGGGAACTGGATCATGATGAGATCGTCTGGGGCAGTCTTATAATAAATAGATCCATGGGGAAGGAGGAGAAAGGCGTCGAGTGGAGTGTATATTAGTATAAGATGGAAAGTCACTCGTGTTGTTTTCACATAACGACAGTCCCAGAGCTTGGCGGGCCGCATGACGCGGTCGTTGATGTTGATGGTACGAGGCAAATTGATCGCGTTCTTCATCAACAACTACCACCATCCACGCCCGACTCGACTTTCAGGCTCTATACAGCCTACTGGGCAGACACATAGTACGTTCCATTCACTCCTGACTTCAGAAAATACTAATCACTTTATTCAGTCAAGCTATAATTATTACACGTCCTGCACGCGGCCACCGTAATCAGTATCACTCGTTTGACTTCGACTTCGAGGTCGAATATTGGCTCTTTGCTCTCTACAACGCAACAATGCAACAACGCAACAACGCAACAACTTTTAGCAAACAACAAAATATGCAGGCGACGGGATCGATTTAGAGGCGGCCATTTGACGATTTTGTGTCGATGACTTGAAAACTTTCCCGGCACGAGGTTCGTACAGAGTGTGCCTTATTCTCCTTGATTACCTGACGTGTCATTTTCGCTCAGCCGTAGTGTTTCCAATAATCCTTGAACAATCCAGACGAGTCAGACGTTCAAAATGCCGCTATGCTCTCACTTCGACATTTGAGGTTACCTGCCCCTCCAAGGCTGCGTCGTTTCTCCGAGTTCGAAGCAAATAACCACATTCCAGCTTATACGAGTCCATTGTGGGGCCAGAGCGTAACTTTCCCCTAAGGGTGTATGTAGGCAAACTCGTATCGTCGGCGACTCTTGTGTTGACCTTCTCAACTATTACCAGAAGCCTCTCGATGCGCCTCCGAACTCTCCGAACCTCGAACCCTGTGGGCTAATCACACAATACACATCAGCTCAAGCACTGGTAAGTCCCTCATTCCCGGCATGTGTCGAGAGAGCTTACTCTCACGATAGCCGGGCCTCCCTCTACGCTCTGCTATTTCCATCACCGAAACTGACTTCGCACTGGACTGGCAACAAACCGGCTGAGTGCGTCAAGAAGGCACGCATATGGGACGAGCAGGGCAGCGATGTGCGACGTAGCAAATTGGTTAAATGGGGGACGATGATACAGGTGCACCGCGATGGGCCTCGAGGCGAATTTTCGCTTGAAGATAGAGCTGGCTGTCGAAGGCATTATTGTCCATGTTTGCGTGAGTCTGGTCCTTCTCTTTGCTTGCATTACCTGGGTTGACAACATTCATTTTTGTTAGGTTTGAGGTGAAATTAGGGAGCGATACAAATGCGACAGCTCCCTTTATCTCGAGGCACGTCCAAACGGGTGCCGGTTGAACTCGACGCTTCAGGCCTCGCGTCCAGATATAGGCAGGACTTTCGTGGTGCATCTTTCATCCAGGACAAAACTGGGTCCTCAGCTCACTAATCAATGTTCGTGGCTTCATGCCATTCTGCACATCTGCGATGCATGTATTTCTGGGCCCCAGCGGGCGTTGTGATGCACATTGAGATGGAGAACATACGAGACTTAAAGTGCTTGATGATCGCGATGGGTGGATGAAGAGGAGCTTCGGAAGTTCGTACAGTGGCATTTCTGCGTATTTGGGTGTGCATTACAGGTGAGCATTTTGTTCCTGCCTAAAAGATCTTACTGACAAGGCGGGCTTCGGCCGTAAGTAGGCTATTGCTAGCTTTCTCAAACGGGGGCGTGAAATGGGAGGCTTAAACGGCACAGGAGTTTGAGATCCGGACGAACAATAGGATTGGGCGCCTGCGGATCCAGGAGACGGAGGTCATTCAGTAATCAAATTATGCTTGGCCATAGGAAGCGAAGGGAAAAAAGAAGCATACGGTCGCAAAGAAGGCCACACGAAATCGGGCCATAATGATAAAGGCCCGAAGTATATTGGTTTGCTAGCTGCTCGCTCTCGTACCACGGGAGAGCTGGTCTTGGTCCCCTCGTTGCTAGCCCATCCGCCGATGGACAATTTGCCCTCGCCGAACATCACTTGCGACGAGCCACGCCTCACTGTCGGCATCGATAACGATGTGTGGTCGAACGTCCGGCTTTGTTAGCCCCACTTCGCTCCCTTGGTGCTCTCCCCGAGCGAGCATCTATGTCGTCCTTTCGTCGTCGGGCGAATAAGCGCCTGATACGTCGGCATTACCTGCGGGGATGTATTGGATGGGTTAGGTGGAGGAGCGGGAAAAATTTGGCTGGTACATCTAGGGCTTCGCGTTTGGCAAGCGGAACCGTGACTTCGTCAGTGGCATCACAAGATGTATATCATCTCGACCATCTTCGCCAAAAGCTCGTAAGCCGCTCACGTTCCCTTTTATACACGAAGGTTAACTTGGTGGTAATATTCAGGACACATGGCAACAGTACGCGGACACTATCCTCCATCGGCACGGACACTGTCACTCCATCCTTATCATCGACGGCCCTCCCGTCCCAAAACCTTTCATGGACCATCGTTCAAGCGCCTCAACGAGACAGGCCCGGATCCTCTCTGCGAGACCGTTGGTCATCCAGCTTAGTCGAAGAGGGCCCTCGTAGCAAGGCTTCGCAGGACAATGGCGCCAGTGCAACGAAGCGGCGGGCTGGCTCGTTTGGCTCGAGACGGGATGCAGCCGCACCACGAGGGGGCCCAGGACTCGCTTGGCCTCGATGGATGGTCGAGTCGTTTCTTTACGATGAAGTTGGGATCGGAGCACTTGACAGCCTTTCGTGTTCGCCTGAGTCTTTTCTGTGCTTCTGTGGGGATTAACAACGCCTAAGGTGATAGGATGTGAATCAAGACAACAGGCATAGGCACAACGCGGCCGAAATATTGCAACCACCACTGCTTCGAGACGTTCATGCAAGCCGTTGGAGGTTGCACCCGGCAATCTTGATGATCTCTCATCTTACCCTAGGCAAGGCTTTCCCTTGTCCCGGCGTGTACACACATCGAGAACCGCACGCCCAGACCACTATCCCCGATCCTCCGCCTTCGCACACCTGTTCGTTCGGCTACGGCGCCTTCATTTCGGGGACAACGCTGTACACGGTGCCCACGATGGGTGGCAGTGAACAGATATGGGGCCGATACGGGACCAGCGTATCCGGCGGAATGTATCAAGGTAAGTTGTGTGTTTCATGCCCCCGAAGAACATTACTGACACTCGTGTTAGCCATCCGGCATGAGCCTTCGCATCTGCCGATGTCGCCCATCGTCCAACATACAATGATTCTTCGAAGATGCGCAGATAACCATCCAACATCGCTCCCACTGCAGCCTCACTGCCTCACTGCACTTTCGAATCTACTGTCTTCTCGTCGATGGGCCTACATCCGATGAGTGCTGGACCTTGTGTGGGCGTTCTGGATGGGTTGTTTGCAGAGATGAGGGGCCTGGAAGTTTGGCTGGAAGTCCTGTATAATGGGAGGAAGGTTAGGACCGTGGCCCGGCTGCAGTCTCACGGTCTTCGGGGGTGAACGTCGTAAGTTTGGAGTGCGGGATGGTATTGGTAAAGCCATGCATGAGGTGCGGGTATAACTGCATGTATTCAAGTATATGTTACGCTAATTTCACTTTCATCCAGTTGCGAGGTTTCTTCGCGCGCCCAATGTTTGATGTAAACCACAAACGTATCGAGGGCAGCTCTTTTCGTGGCACTGTACGCTCGTGGCCGGCGGCGCAATGAGCTCCTGGTCCTCGCAGTTGAGGTTGGCGGGTACAAAATGTGGTCCTTCTTGACGCATTGAATGATGCCGTGGTCTGGGATGGGTATCGGAGGGTTGTGCATGAAGGGAGGAATGCCGAGTAGCTGCAACTGTATGTGTCCGGTACAAGAATGAGCAGTTGACTTAAAGCGAGTGCAGCATGATAAGATAAGTACGATTATATATTTAAATGATAGTATAGTATACAGTGGCCTATCGAAGTCTGAGTATGTGCTGTGTAATGCGTGTTCCCCGCTATCGTCATCGCTTGACCCTCGCAAGGTTGGCGGCGGCGTGACAATTGTAGCTGGAGCAAAGCAAGTCGGCTTCGGTGGTGAAGAGGAAAGAAGGACGAACCAAGCCTTTTCGCTTTTCGCACCTCTAATCTCGAAACGCCCGTCTTCCTTTGTTCCGCACCACACTTCCTCCATGAAGCCTGGATCGCAGTTACTGGTTATGTCTCGCCTAGTCTTGCTGCCACGGGAGAGATGGTTCTCCTCACTATAAAGGACACGAATTGTGAGAGTGAGGCAAATGTCCGAAGCGTCCAAAATCGCGTTGTGGCGGGCGGGTTGTTAGGCATCCTAGCTACGAGGGTGGGTGATCGAGAACACGAGGGAGATCGTCTGGCAAGTGAGGATGCTGCGTGTGGGTGTGATGTCGGCCAAGGGACTACACGGGGGCGGTCGTGTTGGAAAAATAGGTTTGATTGCTGGACTACGCAATACGCGGTATGAGGGTGGAGAGAGGATGTAGGCGAGGCAAGGACGGTCACGGAAGGAGGCGATATAGACACTGCAATAGTGAAGCCCGGGAATGAAGGCATAGCACGTCGAAAGTGGTCGCCGTGAGTGTAAGATAGGTGTAGGCGGAACATTTATCTGCTCTTGGGGTCACGCCGTGTTGAGGCGTTGCAGTGTTCATTGTCGACTGAAGGGCTGCGATGGAGGTTCAGTGAAGGATGTGGGTTGTGTGGGAGGCGCGTCACGGGAGGCATCTGGCCCAGGTACATACTACGCGCCGTGTTGGTGTGGAATGCCGGGAGAGGCAGGTGACAGAAGATTGGGACATGCGTGATGTAATGAGGAGAGATCGTTGGAAAGGCGCAGAGAGGATGTAACCATGCTGACGAGGTTGGTGTCCGGTTATTGAGGGGAGTGAGGGAAATGAAGTGCAGCAGTCGCGGCCACGTTGCCGACAGCCACAAGGCAGACGGAATGCAATTCGGTTCAACGACACGTCTGCCGTTGTGCTCGTACCACCACATCCAAACCTCAGCCAGTTATCTCGCCATCTTCTACGCCCTCCATGCTCGACCAAAGAGGTCCTTGTTTTGCTGCAAATCCGGATGTCTCCGGCATCGGTGTGCGTACCGCCATCTACGCCCAGAATCTTCTCAGCTTTGGACCAGCCCTCTTGGCGCTGAAGGACCGAAAGGTCACCCCTACAGAACTCGAGACTCTTGAGACACAGTCCACCACAATCCTCATCACAGCTTTCGCCATCCTTCTTTCTGCAATCATCCAAGCTCGCACCAGTGGTATCTCGAATTATCATACGTCGATTGTTCTCGACCTCAGTTGGATGAATAATACCAATCTGTTCATCTATCTCCTCCTTTATGTGTACCGTAGAGTCAATCTTTCGGAGGATGAGCTAGCGGATGAGGTTGCAGGCCGTCTGAACGCTGCTCCCGGCCCAAAGAGACGGCTGGCTCGATGGATCCTTGAGGCCAAGAAGGCCTTCTTCAATCCTGTTATTATTATAGGATCTTTACACCTGTCACTCATGGCCGCAGTTGGCATCTGGCTCTGGAGCCGACCGGCTAGTTTTGGCAACTCACATGATGAGTGTGCATTGTCTGCGTCACTGTTCATTATCGGAAAAGAAGCTTCACTTGGTTCGGATGAATTAAGGGCTTGGTCCATCTTGATTTACAGCATCCTTCTGGTTCCGGTCCTGAACCTCATCATCCCAATGGCATTTTTTGCTCTTCCATTGTTTCTCTATAAACACCAACAACAGATCAGTATATGTAGGGTAATGCTGGGACTAGGAATTCTGGGGATCATTGATGTCATTTTGCTTGTGGACACTGAAGTTGGCATCAAGAGAAATACAGATACCCTTATACTGGGAACAGATGAGAGTGCATGGACATTTGGTCAAACACTTGCCCTGCTACTGCTTTTGGTCCCACTTCGTGATCTAGGGGAGTCCATCTGGGAACGACGTGCAAAGTCATTTGGGCAGAGACTCATGACTAGTTCTGCACAAGGGGAAATTGATATTGTTTGATATCTACTAGGTGTTGGTGTAAATATGGATGTTATCAGTAAGAATTCCATTATTCACAATGATACTTGCACTCAGGATCTTGTTAGATTCATCACTTCGAACAGCAGCAGAAAATGGGCATATTGATATTGTCAAACTTCTACTTGACCACAATGCCAATGCCAATGATGAAGGTAGAGTCCAAAGTCAACTGTGGTTCAACCTGATGATAATTCTGGCCTAGATGACATGAGAAAAAGTGCATTGATGCTTGCAGCAGAGAAACTATATGGCAACATTGTTAAGCTCATGCTTGGTGTTGGCCCAAATGACAAAGGTTGTTCAAATTGCATGTATGAAGCAGAGGCTCACACTGTTGACAGAATGGGTACAAGATGTACTTTTGGTTACCCTATATAAGGGGCGAAGAGATTTATTTCAAATCATGATAGCCAATAGTGCAGATATAAATAGAAGAGGTCAGTTTGAAAGCACCTCAGATGTTTTGACTGCTTAGTTGTCACATCAGATGAAAATGATCAAACTGTGCTGCATACTGCCTCCAAAGATGGATATATGGACATTGCCAAATATCTGGTTATGCAGAAAGCAGATCTGAATCTGAAAAGTGAGTTTTTTTTCTCAAGAAAATGTGATTGTGCCAAAGGTGAAGTACTATTACAGACAAAAATCAGGAAACTCTCCTTCATATGTTTGCAAAGAACAAGAACTCAGAGATGGTCAGCTATCTTGCTGAACATGGAGCAGATGTGAATGTGCAAGGTGTGATTTCTTTGAATCAGTCCTTCCAAAGCTATTTGACATGTTTTAGATTTCAAGAAGAAAACTGTGCTCCACATGTTTTCAGAGAGTAGGGATCTGGAGATGGTCAAGTATCTGGCTGAACATGGAGCAGACCTGAATGTGCAAGGTGTGATTTCTTTGAATCAGTCCTTCTAAAGCTGGTCAACCTGTTTTAGATTTCATGAAGAAAACTGTGCTCCATACACTTTCAGAAAGTGGGGACCTGGAGATGGTCAAATATCTTGCAAAACACCAAGCAAATCTGAATATCCAAGGTATGATTGTGGATTGTGCTGATGAAACATCAAGGAGAGTTGTTGAGATGTATGTTATTTTCACAGGTATTTTCATATGGATGTTTTAGTATGCAAAATAGATGTGACTTCCACAGGTGAGAGGCTAGTGATGTGGGCTTTCAAGGCTGACACTGGCATCCCAGATTGGCATGAACAAAATGTGCTTTATCTTGGTGCAAAAGCAGGCAGCATGGATATTGTCAGATATTGCATTGAAGAGTGCAAGATGGATGTGACTTCCACAGGTGAGAGGCTAGTGATGTGGGCTTTCAAGGCTGACACTGGCATCCCAGATGTAAACAGACAAACTGTGCTTCATCTTGGTGCAAAAGCAGGCAGCATGGACATTGTCAGATATTGCATTGAAGAGTGCAAGATGGATGTGACTTCCACAGGTGAGAGGCTAGTGATGTGGGCTTTCAAGGCTGACACTGGCATCCCAGATGTAAACAGACAAACTGTGCTTCATCTTGGTGCAAAAGCAGGCAGCATGGACATTGTCAGATATTGCATTGAAGAGTGCAAGATGGATGTGACTTCCACAGGTGAGAGGCTAGTGATGTGGGCTTTCAAGACTGACACTGGCATCCCAGATCCGTCAAAACGAAATGTACTTCATCTTGGTGCACAAGCAAGCAGCATGGATATTGTTAGATATTGCATTGAAGAGTGCAAGATGGATGTGACTTCCCAAGGTGAGAGGCTAGTGATGTGGGCTTTCAAGACTGACACTGGCATCCCAGATAACCTCAAAAAAAATGTACTTCATCTTGGTGCACAAGCAGGCAGCATGGATATTGTCAGATATTGCATTGAAGAGTGCAAGATGGATGTGACTTCCCAAGGTGAGAGGCTAGTGATGTGGGCTTTCAAGACTGACACTGGCATCCCAGATAACCTCAAAAAAAATGTACTTCATCTTGGTGCACAAGCAGGCAGCATGGATATTGTCAGATATTGCATTGAAGAGTGCAAGATGGATGTGACTTCCACAGGTGAGAGGCTAGTGATGTGGGCTTTCAA
>JABCKT010000101.1:0-61314 GCA_018858115.1 Tephrocybe rancida
CTCCCGCCATCGTTGATGTAACATTGATGTCCTGATCGGAGTGTTCTCATCTCAGGTAAGCCCACGTGAGGAATTTATTTATTAAAAAAAAAAAAAGATGGCGTGGCCAAGGTTTTCTGAAGACGCTGTAAAAGGAAATTTCTATTTTGAGTTTTGACAAGAAAGGAATCGCGCCCAGGTCGCTCGCAAGTTGTTAGAGGTCTTCGAAAGAGGACTTAAGGGCATAGAAATACCACATTGCAATTATCATCACATATATCTGTAGCTGAACAAGGCACTGAATATATTTTACTGTACATACATATTAAAAACCAAACCAAGCCGCAAGCTGCAGACGGTTGTCGCACCATCATGCACGAAGACTCCTGAGAACGCTTCCCAAAAGCCTCATAAAATTGCGACCAGCCATGTCTTCAGGCGGTGTCGTGTCGGCCTGTGGTGGGCACAAAAGGTGTACACGTGGTTCCCGACGAACGAGTATTTGCAGCCCTGAGTACTCGGGTATAGCTCAGGAGTAGAGTGCAGTGGTTCTCTGGGCAGTATCGCTCAAGCGGGTCTCCCGGTCGAGGGCAGGGATGGTCGAGATGTCGAGGAGCGCGAAAAGTTGTCACTGAGGAGTCTTGATGGCGGCGGTACTCAAAAAATGCAGACTGGAGGAAGACGCGTCGGCGCGTTTGAGATTCTCGGCAATGTGGTAGACATCGCGAGATTGAGGGGCGCGACTATAGCCACGCACCTAACGTATGAGTCTCCCACACCGGTCCCAGCTTGTTACCGCTTCATGTGTCATATCATAATGTTCTTGGAGCAGGCAAGGGCAGAAATCTTGTCGTCCGGAAGCCGATACAACGTCTGAGGAGCATGAAAGCTTCAGTGTGGTAAGCGGCGGGTCAACGATGGTGGCTAGAATAGTTCAACTGCCACATCAGGCAATGCAATGAACCGCCATCAAAACTAAAAACAGAAAATTCCTTTTATATTTAAAGTTCATTCGGAAAGTCAAAACTTCGACCCAGTTGACGCCCGCGGCCCAACGAAGTAGTACTGGTTTACTCCTCTTTTTGCCCTCCTTTGGACAATACTAGTATTGGACTCGTGAGTTCATCATTTAGAGTCGTGTAATGTACAGATCGCAATTATTTTTTCCCAGATAGATCATGAGTCTCAATCCACTTCTTTGGTATGCCTTTGCCTGTCAAATACTCTATCACGGATTGTGATTGCTTTCCTTGAACAAGGACTTCCATGCCAGAGCCTGCAGGCTTTCCAGGAATAGGAGAAACTAAATTTAAATCAATCAGTGTTACGATTTATCTCGACGTCTGATCATCATACATACCAGATGTGGCGCCTGCGCATATTTTCCTCAGATCCTCGGCCATGTCCTCGGCGTTCACCACAAGGAAAGCCTCAAACCCTGAAATCATAGTAGACACTTTTCGGCCTTGTCGAACCTTCATTGAAACTTGGATGGGTTTGAGTTCCCCCTTCCTGTAATTTCCAATGATAAGAATGCGATCGAATTCAAGTCCGAGGCAAAGGAGACGGACGTACTTTCTAACGACTTCTTTTCCATCGGAAACCTCATACCAAGTTTGCATGCGGTCGACGATGGCCTTGGTCAGTTCATCTTTTCTCATAAACTCTGGTGATGTAGATGCGCCTTCGTCTTTCCCTTTCCCTTTGATCTTGTAAGAGATGCACTTGATCAGTGGCTCGTCGAGGTTAATGTACGCCTGCTCTCGAGCGTTGACAAGAGAGTTTGAAGCAATATACGAGTTAACGACGGCTTTGATCTCGGCCAAGGTATATTGCTTCAAGGCGCTATGGTTGGGCGCCGTCAGTCCCGGAAGACACGAATGATCATAATAAGAGTACCTGGCATTCATCTTTTCGAATAACGCGACAGTTGCTTGATGTGGCTTCCATAGCTCGGTCACCAGAATCTCTCCGTTCCCAGCGGCTTCCTCTCGAGCCTTTTCCTCCCTCCTGGCCTTCTTAGCAGCCGTTAGTTCGATGTCTTTTAGAGTAGCATACAAATGATGCCCATGAATAGATGGATGCTTCGTGTTGACAGAAGTGACCATGAGGTCAGTCTGGTTGGAGTGCTTCTGGGGCGCTTTGGTGGCAATCAGGCCAGCTTTCTCCTCAGCCTTCAAGAAAGCCGTGAGCGACTTGTGAGCTGATAATTTAATCGTGATCTCGGAGGAACTCGGGCACGGTGAGGCATCTGCGGGTGCAGGCCCAGAGTGTGGGACCAATAGAGCAGGGAATGCGGGTCGGGAAGGAAGGATATAATTCGTATAGAACAGGGTGGCGGGGATAGGAAATGCTGATGGCGGTATGGTGGACGCGATGGCCTGCACCAAGGATGTGTGAAGGAGGCTACTGATCTCCTGTGTATTGTACGATGGGCCGGTGACGATAGGCACATCAGGGGGCTGGATTGTGAGGTTGGCAAGTTCATTTGTGGGCAGAGGATCCTTCAAGGTTTCGTCTGAACTTTGAGCCGGCGCCTCAGATGAAAATCTGAACGACATGGATTCGGGAACATCTCCCTTTGATCCCAGGTCCCACAAGTGATCTTTCCAAGTGTGGACAACGTATACAGCCTTTCCTTTCTCCTGTGTACCATGATCCAACTGGTCGCTGGACAATGCCATTCGACCAACAGCAAGGGGAGGTGACAAAGTCGGTGATCCACTGTTGTGATTATACTGCAGTATAGAGACCAGTTGATCTTGCTTCAATAGAGGTGCATGATGGACAACTGGCTTGAGGTAGCATTAGTTTCTATAAGAAATTCAAGGAAGAAGCGCGTAAGACTGACCACCAGGTATCATGAGATCTGCTCCTCCGACTAAGATCGGTATTACAGCTTCTGGCGTCGATAGAACTGGCAAGAGATCACCTCGCTTCCAAAGGGTGTACACCGTTGGAATGAGATCGTCTGACCCTTTGCCAAGTGTGAACCATAATGGGTCTCCATCTGGTGCCAGATATGCAACCTGACGGGTTCGATAACCAGTTGTACGGGTGGTCCGAGCATTATATGACTTGTAGCACTTACCCCAGGCTCTTCGAGATGCGTAGAGAACTTCACAGTTTGAATACCATCCGGCACAAGGAGATCGCCATCTTCTGAAGAGATGCCGAAGGCTGTCACTACACGTTGCTTAAGTTTTCGTCTATCCGAGCTTCGCAACGGAGCTGAGGTCTTCAATCCTGCCAGTGGTTTTTTAAACATGAGAAGAAAGAAGTGTCTGCACGTCGAGGCCCAGTTAAATAGCTTTAGCGAGATTTATCAATTGTGAAGGTTCACGATAAGATCTGTGGCTGTGCACCAACGCTATCCGAATCGAGTTCCTTTACACTCCTTTTACAAGAAGTTTTTCTTGTTATCCGTTTGCTCGCCATCGTCGTACACGTGTAATCAGAGTAAACAGGGGTGGTATTTGAACATGCAGTACAATGCGACACATATCGATGGAAAATTACAAGGGTTATACTTTAATTTTCTTTTTACTCATCCAACTTCATCCGCGACGTCCTGAACAACTGCACCATCCCCAACGGAATGAGGGTCGAGTCGACCACTTCCCAACCACCAAAGCGCTTGACCACTTCTTCACCATAGAGAGACACGATCCAGTGCTCGTACCAATCCAACGAGTCCCACCCCGTTGTTGCTTGCGACAGGAACGACTCGACGAGAGGTGTTCGCTGCACCTGTGCCAAATTCTTGACCTTTAACATGTCATCGTAACACCGTCTCCATTCTGGCAACCACGTCTCCCGGAGCGAAAGATATTTCTCCAGGGTCATGAAATTGCCCCGACTCATGTACACGCTATCCCATTCCTCCTTCGCCGCTGTATACCGTTTCTCGTCGCTTTTGAGGAGAGCGTCAAAGAACTGCGGTCCGTCGCACTCGTCCTGCCTCAGCGCGAACATCTCGACCATGGGGTGGCGGAGGCCAAGGCCACCGTTGCTGATGGGAAGGTAAAAGTATCCTTGCGGCAAGTCCCCGACCCCGAAGCGCGTCTCGATGACAGATCGCAAACACGATACAGCGCCTCCTTGATCGTCGGGGAACAGCTCCTTCTGGATCCGTGCAATGGTGTCGATGATATCAGTCGTGTGGACATCCCCGAAACACGTCGCAGGCCGGCCACCGAAGTTGCGCATGAAGAAAGCCATGTACTTGTTGTATGCATTGACCCAGCCAAACACTGACTTCGTCGACGCGAGCTGGCGGCGAAGCTCGATGATGTGGAGGTCGACGTCCTTTTGGTCGATGATGAAGCGGGCCTCGGTTTGGTCGAAGCGTAGGAAACCCCAACGGATATCGCCTGTAGGGAGACCGGCGGGCTCGGCTTCCCCGATCCAAGCTGATCCAGTTTTGCTTGCATTGAATTTGAGGCCAACGAGGTTCGCGTAGACGTTCATCTCCTTCCAACCTGCCGAACACTTGGCTGCATTTGCGTCCCAGAGCCACAAATCATCGTGCATGCGGTACAGGAACAGCCCATTCGCCTTTTGATTGACAGCAAAGTCCATCCCGAACAGGAGGACCTCACCACATACGACACTCAACGCATGGCTGATGGGTGTTCCGCGGAGTCTGGTGCGAACCGTTGGATCACCCTTAAACCGCAGTGGTGCACGGAGGAACCGTTGGAAGAATGAGCACCATTTCTCCGAGACGCCGAAGAAACGCAGCACAGTGAGGATGGACTGGTGAGGGAGGGATGGGCCAAACCACTCTAGATCAGAACGTACAACAGCATGGGAGCCATGCAAGGCCGAATTGAGCTGGGCTTCGGTAGCCATGATCCGCAGGAGTTTCTGCTTATTAGCAGCAGGGCTGTTCGCGGACTCCGTATCAGGTGTATCCAAAAGGTCGTCGTATGTGGACGGATTGCTTGCGGATGATGACAATTGACCGAGGAAGAAGCTTTCTAGCCGGTCCATACGACGGCGCTGGTGGATGCTGTTCGAGTTCAGATCTTCGTGAAGCTGGCGGGAAATGTTTTTTGTTTCTTCTGCCGAAGTAGTGTAGGTGTTCTTCCAAGCCTTACTTTGCAAAACGCCTTGGAAGGCAGCTTTGAGCTCTACCTGCCAAGAGATCCCAATATGTTGCAGCAACAGTGCATCCACAATCTCCGGATCTGTGAATGCCCTGAAAATATATCAATTTTGTCCTGAGTGAAATGAAGGCTACAATTTCTCACCTGTACTTTCCATTCAGATGACGACGCATCTCAATAGCCATGCCCTCGGCTGGCCACGACCAGGTCTCCAAGCTCGCCATCCTCATCGTCAACACGCTCGCTACTTCCTCCAAAACAGTTGGGTTATCAAGGAATTCGGCCAACGTCGCCCTTTTACCCTCATCCATCAGACCTGACGCCAAAAGTCCGCGAATGATATCCTCGACAGAGTCGGAGGTGAAGACATGTCGGGTAAGATGGGTCTGGAAGCTATCGATGCGCTTTCGAAGGGCCTCCAGAACCTGTGTCGCTTCTTCCCCGGAGAATAAGTCAGAAAGGTAGACTTCAAGAGCATTGGTATCGATAGCCACATCGTCGAATATGATGGAAGTGAGTTTATCAAGCTGATCATGCATCTCCTGCCTTCCGACCTTCTCAAAATCTGCACTTAGAACGGATTCGGTGTCATCGGATGGAGTTATGTTGTTGGTCGACGAGTCCCCGCTGGCGATCCACTCATTGAAGAGGTTGCCAAACAGTTTCGCGCAGTCGAAGCGCATCAGGGAGTGACGGATGTGTGTCTCGAGCGTGTCGATCCAGCTCCTGAGGGTATCGACACTGAAGTTCGGATCCTGTTTTGCCTGCGGCAACCACAGGCGTAGGTTGGCAAGGTTCAATTTGTTACCCAAGTTGCTGTGGCTGCCCACCGAACCCGAACCAGACCAGGATTCAACGGCCTTGAGCAAGAGCTCGACCTTGGCAACGAGGTTGTCACCACATGCCTCGGCCTCCTCCAGAACTTTTGCATGTTCCTGGTAACTCAGACGCTGTTTCTCCAGCTCCTGGAGTTTGATTGAAGTGATGAACTGGAGAGTTTGGCCAAAGGCAGCAGATGGACCTGTCGACATGACTGTGTAAGTACTTGAGGTATGAAGCTCAAGAGTGTATGAGATTGGAGACGGCACCTGCTGTGTCCTTTAAAGGTCCTCCTTGGCGAAGAATACGGCCCCGAAAACCACCACGATTGTGCCGTGCGTTGCCACGACTTCTGACGGAGTATGACATGACAGTATGTTTGTTTTGAATGCATCCTGTGTCAACGACTTTCAAATGTGACGCCAAAGACAAGGGTCGGCAGCGAAATTGTGACAAAAGAGTCATCATCTTGTCTCAATCATCTTGAACGAGTGTAACACTGGGCGATGCAGACCTCGTCGAACTCTGATTCTACATGCGTTAATGGTGGTAGGTAATGGTGGTGGAACAAAAGCAAAACAACGAGAGACAGGTGGGGGATATCAAGAATGTCAAACGCCCCACGCGTGATTTCGAAGTTATAGAGATATAAATTTACATGGTGATTTGGCATTCGATATTCAGCCCTCGTCGCCACTGAAGTAGTCTGGTAGAATGTATGCAAGCTTCCTGCGAACTTCTGGGTCCTGCTTCTCAGAACGAGGCTTCAACGAGAACTTCATCGGTCCCGCCTCAGTTAGAATGGAGAGCAAATCGACACCATTCTTGGAAGCTGACATAGACGAACGAAATGAGAATTGTGATGAGATTGGGCAGAGAGAAAAACAAACCGCCGAGCCCTTGAGCAAGATTGTCGAGGACATAAGCGGCAACATTCTGCTTGTTTCTGCGTTCCCAGCGAGATTTGCCGACCTGTGGAGGTTCAAGATAAGATCTATGGCTGTATGTACAGTGACCGTGACCAACACTATCATCGAGCTCCTTTGAAGGGGGTTTTGTGCCCCCGCAGAAAAAAATCGCGCGAGTGTCATTCCATTTGAGAAGTGCTATGATGTAGAATTACAAGGGTTATAACTTCAATTTTCTTTTACTCATCCAACTTCATCCGCGACGTCCTGAACAACTGCACCATCCCCAACGGAATGAGGGTCGAGTCGACCACTTCCCAACCACCAAAGCGCTTGACCACTTCTTCGCCATAGAGAGACACAACCCACTGCTCGTACCAATCCAGCGAGTCCCACCCCATCGTCCCTTGCGACAGGAATGACTTGATGAGAGGTGTTTCCTGCATCTGCGCCAAATCCTTGACCTTCAACATGTCGTCGTAACACCGTCTCCATTCTGGCACCCACGTCTCCCGGAGCGAAAGGTATTTCTCCAGGGTCATGAATTTGCCCCGATTCTTGTATGCGCTGTCCCATTCCTCCTTCGCCTCTGTGTACCGTTTTTCATCGCTTTTGAGGAGAGTGTCAAAGAACTGCGGTCCGTCACGCTTGTCCTGCTCCAACGCGAACATCTCGACCATGGGATGGCGGAGGCCAAGGCCACCTTTGCTCATGGGAAGGTAGAAGTATCCTTGAGGCAAGTCCCCGACCCCGAAGCGCGTCTCGATGACAGATTGCAGACGCGATACAGCGCCTCCTTGGTAGTCGGGGAACAGCTCCTTCTGGATCCGTGCAATGGTGTCGATGGTATCAGTCGTGTGGACATCCCCGAAACATGTGGCAGGCCGGCCACCGAAGTTGCGCATGAAGAAAGCCATGTACTTGTTGTACGCATTGACCCAGCCAAACACTGACTTCGTCGACGCGAGCTGGCGGCGAAGCTCGGTGATATGGAGGTCGACGTCCTTTTGGTCGATGATGAAGCGGGCCTCGGTTTGGTCAAAGCGGAGGAAACCCCAACGGATATCGCCTGCAGGCAGACCGGCGGGCTCGGCATCCCCGATCCAAGCTGACCCAGTTTTGCTTGCATTGAATTTGAGGCCGGCGAGGTTCGCGTAGACGTTCATCTCCTTCCAACCTGCCGCACACCTAGCTGCATCCGCGTCCCAGAGCCACAAATCATCGTGCATGCGGTACAGGAACAACCCGTCCGCCTTTTGATTGACAGCAAAGTCCATGCCGAACAGGAGGACTTCGCCACATACGACACTCAACGCATAGCTGATGGGTGTTCCGCGGAGTCTGGTGCGAACCGTTGGATCACCCTTAAACCGCAGTGGTGCATGGAGGAACCGTTGGAAGAATGAGCACCATTTCTCCGAGACGCCGAAGAAACGCAGCACAGTGAGGATGGACTGGTGAGGGAGGGATGGGCCAAACCACTCTAGATCAGAACGTACAACAGCATGGGAGCCATGCAAGGCCGAATTGAGCTGGGCTTCGGTAGCCATGATCCGCAGGAGTTTCTGCTTATTAGCAGCAGGGCTGTTCGCGGACTCCGTATCAGGTGTATCCAAAAGGTCGTCGTATGTGGACGGATTGCTTGCGGATGATGACAATTGACCGAGGAAGAAGCTTTCCAGGCGGTCCATACGACGACGTTGGTGGATGCTGCTCGAATTCAGATCTTTGTGAAGCTGTCGGGAAATGCGTTTTGTTTCCTCTGCTGGAGCAGTGTAGGTGTTCTTCCAAGCCTTGCTATGTAAAACACCTTGGAAGGCGGCTTTCAGCTCTACCTGCCAAGAGATGCCAATATGTTGCAGCAACAGTGCATCTATAATCTCCGGATCTGTGAATGCCCTGAAAATATATCAATTTTGCCCTAAGCGAAACGAACGCTACAATTTCTCACCTGTACTTTCCATTCAGATGACGACGCATCTCAATAGCCACGCCCTTGGCTGGCCACGACCAGGTCTCCAAGCTCGCCATCCTCATCGTCAACACGCTCGCTACTTCCTCCAAAACAGTTGGGTTATCAAGGAATTCGGCCAACGTCGCCCTTTTGCCTTCATCCATCAGACCTGACGCCAAAAGTCCGCGAATGATATCCTCGACAGAGTCGGAGGTGAAGACATGTCGGTTGAGATGTGTTTGGAAGCTATCGATGCGCTTTCGAAGGGTCTCCAGAGCCTGTGTCGCTTCTTCCCCGGAGAATAGGTCAGAATAGTAAGCTTCGAGAGCGTTGGTATCGATGGCCACATCGTCGAATATGATGGAGGTGAGTTTATCGAGTTGATCATGCATCTCCTGCCTTCCGACCTTCTCAAAATCTGCACTTAGGACGGATTCGGTGTCATCGGAGGGAGTTATGTTGTTGGTCGACGAGTCCCCGCTAGCGATCCACTCATTGAAGAGGTTGCCAAACAGTTTCGCGCAGTCGAAACGCATCAGGGAGTGACGGATGTGTGTCTCGAGCGTGTCGATCCAGCTCCTGAGGGTGTCTGCACTAAAGTTGGGATCCTGTTTTGCCTGCGGCAACCACAGGCGTAGGTTGGCAAGGTTCAGTTTGTTACCCAAGTTGCTGTGGCTGCCCACCGACCCCGAACCAGACCAGGATTCAACGGCCTTGAGCAAAAGCTCGACCTTGGCAACGAGGTTGTCACCACATGCCTCGGCCTCCTCCAGAACTTTTGCATGTTCCTGGTAACTCAGACGCTGTTTCTCCAGTTCCTGGAGTTTGATAGAAGTGATGAACTGGAGAGTTTGGCCAAAGGCAGCAGAGGGACCTGTCGACATGACTGTGTAAGTTCTTAAGGTATGCAATTCAAGTTTGTATGAGGTTGGAGACAGCACCTTTCGCGTTCTTTAAAGGTCCTCGGCGAGGAAAATGGAAAACCATCACGTTTGTTGCCACGACTTCTGACAGAGTATGACATGACAGTATGTTTGTTTTGCATCGTCAACGAGGGTAACATTGGGCGGCGCAGACGTCGTCCAACTCTGATTCTACATGCGTTAATGGTGGTGGGTGATGGTGGAACAAAAGCAAAACGAGAGATAAGTGAGATATCAAGAAAGTGAAATGCCGTACGTGTGATTTCGAAGTTATATATAAATTTACATGGGAATTTGGTGTTCGATATTCAGGCCTCATCTCCACTGAAGTAGTCTGGCAAAATGTATGCAAGCTTCCTGCGAACTTCTGGGTCCTGCTTCTCAGAACGAGGCATCAACGAGAACTTCATCGACCCCGCCTCCTCAGTCAGAATGGAGAGCAAATCGGCACCATCCTTGGATGCTGACATGGAAGAACGAAATGAGATTTTATGGTAAGTTTGGGTAGAGAGAAAAACAACCCACCGAGCCCTTGAGCAAGATTATCGAGGACATGAGCGGCAACATATCTGCTTGTTTCTGCGTTCGCCTTGAGGGTCTTGAAAACGTCAGCCGCGGTGACACCAGCCTCCGACGTGCGCCAGGAGTCGTAGTCGGTCGCCGTCGCGATCAAAGCATATCTAAGCAACGGAGGTCAAAGGATTGTGGTTGATGATGACGAGTGGTACTCACCCCAACTCTGCCTCCCGTGCCAACTTCGCCTCAGGTAACACGCTCATGTTGATCAAGTCTCCTCCCCATTGCCTGTACATCAAGCTCTCCGCACGCGTCGAGAACTGCGGGCCTTCCATGCAGACGATAGTCTTTCCCGTGTGCAAGGTAACTCCACGGCCTTCCTTCTTCAGGGCCTCACGGACATTGGTCTCCAACCAAGCCGCCAGTTTCTTGGAGAACGGATCGGCGAAAGACGCGTGGGCGACGGTGCTTTCCGTAAAATACGTAGAGGGGCGAATGCCTTTGGTGCGATCGATGATCTGGGATGGCAGCACGAAAGAGCCTGGGGCGATCTCTTCACGAAGCGAGCCGACTGCTGAAAAGGCGAGGATGGAGCGGACGCCGAGAGACTTTAGAGCTGCGATGTTGGCGCGGACAGGCACAGCGGAGGGGTTGATGGTGTGTCCAGTTCCATGACGCGCAAGAAACGCGATCTGAGCTCCCGATGGTAAACGAAAGATGGTTATCTCAGACGATGGGAACCCCCAGGGCTAAAAAAAAAGTCGAAGGTTAGACTCTTGTAGAGGGCTGGAAATGATAAAATCACAGTCTCTGGGTTGACGGTCTTGCTGTGGAAGATGTTAGATAGATTGCGGTAATGACCAGTAGAGCGCTTACACCACTGTCAAGTTATTGAGATGGTACAAGCCACTCCCGCCAATGACACCGATAAGAACTGTGAGAACCCATGTCAATCCGCCATTACGACACTATTCAAGTTGTTTTTTTCTAAGTACCTTTCTCTGATTCGGATGGGCTCATTTGAAGATGATGACCAGAGAGTAACAAGTCGATCGATATAAAAAGTTCCCCAGTTGATAGTCACGGTTGTCACAAGCAGCAACGTTTGAGAGAAATGCGCCTCTATTTCTGGTGGCAATCATCTTCTGGGGTCTGACTCGCGCTGGATAAGAGATCTTCCTTGAGTTGTGATGAACAACTGATCAAGATTGACAGCAGGATGCAGGAAAACGAGAGAAGCTCACAGGTCACCGGTCGTCATCAAGGCTTCTTTTCACAATGACAACATCTCAGGGTCCAAGAAATTACGGATCGTGAGCTCAAATACATCGCCCTCACTGGAGGTTTACAACCTGAATTGTGATTTGCATGGCTAGTGCCTTGCATGATTTGGGGAATATGGCTGAGTCAGCATCTGATGTGACAACGATTGCGCTCGGCATTGCTCCGAGTCGGCAAGTCTTCTTCGCCATGTCTCTCGACGTCGCTCCCCACTCTTGACAACTGCTTGCAAAAACGTAGGCGTCTGGGGTGTCGCCTTCGTCTAAGTGGAGCACCACTTATGTTCTCATCTCGCTTCATGCAATTCTGTTTGGAATTAATATGATGCCATTCTTTCTCAGAACCAATCTGTTTCCTGGGTGTGTTTTCAAGTTATTGTATCACATCGGAGAATATGTACAAGCCTTACTGATATATTCTAGGCACCTAGTTTGATCTGATCTAGTGTAGGAGCGGGCATCATGCGCGCCATTATTTGCATGTACTGGAACCTCCAGACTTGCTGGTGGCACGCGTGACATCAGAACAGCTTGCAGACGTGCAATCTGAGATAGATCCATGTCTTGGTCAACAACTCAGAAGACACTGCACTGACAGTCCCAATCCGGGAGATCCAAATTTGGCGTCTCCTTCCTCGGTCACTACCAATAGGCTCATGCCATTAGCCTGTCTTCACCGTTTGATATTTCGAGCAGAGTCGAACGATATTGCCAGAAGCAGAAAACAGGCCCTATGCGTTGAGCCTTGGTTCAGCTGAAAGTTGGTCGTTGGTGCGAACTGCGGTCAAGTCGCGGTCAACAATGCGACAAGAGTGACAATTGATTCCCTTACATCACCCACTCAATCAACGGGGGCGCGACTGTCTCTAAACTTGGAATTGCGGGTGACGCGGAGGTTCATGGAGGCCGCCAATTAGGTCGATGACACTGTTCTCAGCTTTCAACGTTTCAATTGTCGTTGCCATCTGTGGGATCCAACTCTTCACTGCGAACAGGGCCATTACACACGTTGGAGAAGATCATGAACTGGACGCGATAGATTTTTCTCGCAACGCGCCTCAACGGGTCCGATGTTGCATATATGTGCTTCGAATTTTCGACCTGCCACAGGAGAGCGCGGGCGTCAACAGCTGGGTCTGGTGAGTGGTCTACACCACTATACAGAATGCTATTTTGTCGTGATGACCTCAGTGAATGGCCAAGGCTCCTTGATAGATTCAATAACTTGAAAGTGCCTTCGAACATTCATGACATGATGAAGCTTTGCCATTTTCGGCTTGTCAGACCATGATGCCTTCGAGCACCTTGATGTTTGCTGTCATATTTGACAAGTTATTCTCATGTTTCAGAAGCCCTCAGGTAGGGGTGGCGACGACACCCAGGATCCAACATCTTGTTTTTCTGGCGTTGGTGAGGGCACTCCTGCTGGCCCTGCAAACCGCACAGCATTTTGTGTAATCAAGAATGTTCTCTCACCTTGATTCCGATTGATGCAACAAGGCAACACGCGCAGACTTCGCGGGGCGTATATAAGAGCTAGCTTTGTGCATCTCTTAGTTTCCGCATATCGAAGCACTTCCACAAATCAGAACAGAATGGATTCTGCCACCATACTTATCTTACAAGAAATCGGAAATGATCTTGTATGCTCGTTTGCTGGCATCATTGTCGAGACCTTTCTCCTAGGTATGCTCCTCGTCCAAAGAGTAGCAGATATTTTCTTAACGTTCACCCTGTTAGCCATCTATACAGTCTTGATAGTCAAAGCGAGCCACATTCTGATGTTCGCCCCTCGTAATTGACTTGTCACTCATACGACTTACATTTGCCCACAGTTGGAAAGGGCTCACAAGAGTTCCGATGATTACTCTCCTGGTCCTTTTAATCATGTTCACTATGGCATTGGTCATGTGGGGCTTCGACGTCACAAATTTTGTTCGCGAGGCCCAGACGACACTCATACACGATCCAGACTTACCTATGGGTTGTCAAATATGCGAATGCTATACAAAAGACGACATTCAGCCTTGTTGCTCCCGACGAACTTCTCTATGGGTATATGGCAAGTGACACAATTCTAGCACATGCTTATAGCCAATTTCTTTTAGTCCATCTTAGGGGACGGTATCATTGTGTGGCGCGTTTACGTGCTCTGGCGTCATAGCAAACAAGCCTGGGTGGGTTTGTTGCCTCTAGCACTGCTTTTCGGATCCCTAGGTAGGCAACTCCCGTCGTAATTGAGTACTGTTCCAACTCCCAGCCTCACACACTTTATACTTAGTCACTTTAATTATGTTGACGTTCTGCGTTGTCCACTTCGGCACCGACATCTTGGATAGTTCCCTCCCGAGACATGCATACTGTTACAATGCTAATATAGCAGTTTACGGTACGATAACGGCCACAACTGGTGTTGCCACTATGCTTATTGCCTGGAAAACATGGTGAGAATCCGCAATCCCATCATCTACATTTTATCATCTAGATTTCCCGTCACCGTGTAGGGAATACCGACAGTCAATTAAACCAATGGTCGCTTCTAGTGTGGGTCATAAGACAAGGGTAGAAAGACTGATGGTCTTACTGATTGAATCCGGCGTACTCTATTTTCTGTTCTTCGTAAGTCCGCTATTTGGATCTTTCCGTACAATGACTTCATGACATATGCAATATGTATAGTTTGTGCAAGTTGTAGGCAATATTCCTGGGGTCAGAAGCAACCCAAAAGTCGATTTCGCATTCTCTGTCTACTGGTATCCAACAGACGTCGTCGTGGTATGTTGGCCCTGTTTAGCCATGGATATCTCTATTCACTCTCAAAAGGGAATATATCCAACAGTAGTCATCATACTCGCCCACTCGAATCATGCTGTCCTCGACACGGCCGTCGCCTCTGTCATCATACCATCTACTCTCACCTCATCCACCTACCCCGTCTTTAAAACCGGTCTTCGAAGTGTAGGGCTGGCTGGTCGAACGAATGATCTCGTTATATCTGTATTCAGTATGACGACTCGCAGCCACCACTCAGGGGAGGAGAAGCCTGCCTAACTTCATGAGTAATGGCGTGCGGCAACAAACAATTGTCAGAGATCTTGTTTTTTCGGGATATTGTATCCTAGAATGAAGGAGGTTCAAAATGGACTCGGTAATCTAAAACTTATTAAGGGGTTGGTACATTCCGTGAATTCGACCAGTCGTGAGATCTTTGCCTAACACTGAGAGAAGTTATGCCAGAGATGGTGCATAGATATGCATAGGTGGGCGTATGTATGCAGGTATGCAAATACAATTTGTGCCCAGGCAAAGTGGGCGAAAGCGCGGGGCACTTCCCGGCGTGGGAGAGGGTCTGACCCGAGCCCAAATGACCGAGTCGAGCTGCGAAGGGCGGGTGGGATCCCAAACTCGCATGTTCGGCGAAGGGCAACGAGACGAGGACCACGCTTCACAAGAGAGAACTTACATCTCTATTTCTGGTGGCAATCATCTTGTGGGGTCTGAGCGCTCGATATGGGGTCTTCCATGAGTGATGAAAAGATCGTCAAGGTTGAATGAAGCGGAACGAAAGAGTTCATTGGTCACTGGTCGTGTGCATGGGTTCTTTTCAGGAAAATTATCACGGATCCGTAGAATCAAAACGGGAGTTTTGCATGTGTATTCAAGTTAGAGCGCCTTGCATGATTTGAGAAAAATGGCTGAGTAAGCTTCTGATATGACAGTGATCATGCTCGGCATTGATCGGCAAGTCTTCTTCGCCATGTTCTCGACGTCGCTCCCCACTATTGAACACCACTTATGTTGAGGCTCATCTCGCTCCATGTAGTTCTGTTTGGAATTAATATGATGCCCTTCTTTCTCAAAACCAATCTGTTGCCTGGGTTTTGTTTTCAGACTGTTGTATCACCTCGGAGAATATGTACAAGCCCAGGATATTGATACATCCTAAGTACCTAGTTTGAGCTGATCTAGTGCAGGAGTAGGCATCATGTGAGCCATTATTTGCATGTACTGGAACCCCCAGACGTGCTGGTGGCACGCGTGACATCAGAACAGCTTGCAGACGTGTCATCTGAGATATATCCATGTCTTGGTCAATCTACAGAATATACCTTCTTAATTAGGCTGTTGGGGGCAATTATCCTGCAGGTTGCGTTTCACCAACTATGTAGTGCAAGCATGCGATCTCAGATCTTATCAATCACACGCTTACTCAGCCATTTGTCCGCAAATCAAGTGTGGTTTTCAGGGCACTCCAGCGCTCGACGATCAGAAGACATTGAACTGACAGTGCCAATCTGGGAAGATTCGAATTTGGCGTCCCCTTCCTCGTTCACTGCCAATGGACTCATGCATTAGCCTGTCTTCACCGTTTGGTATAAAATTAATATTTCGAGCAGAGTCGAACGATATTGTCAGAAGCAGAAAACAGGCCCTGCGCGTTGAGCCTTGGTTCGGCTGAACGTTAGTCATCGGTGAGAGTCGCGGTCAATCGCGGTCAACAATATGACAAGAGTGACAACTGATTCTCTTACTTCAACACCCACTCAATCAACAGAGGCTTTGACATGTGTACGGGCGGTGGCTTGTGGCGAGTGTCTCTAAACTTGGAATTGCGGGTGACACGGAGTTTTAGGGAGGTCGCCAATTAGGTCGATGACACTGTTCTCGGCTTTTGACGTTTCAACTGTCGTTGTCATCTAAGGAGTCCGACTCTTCACTGCGAATCGGCCTGTCCTCCATTACACATATTGGAGAAGACCATGAACTGGACGCGATGGATTTTTCTCGCAATGCGCCTCAACGGGTTCGATGTTGCATATATGTGCTTCGAATTCTCAACCTGCCACAGGAAAGCGCGGGTGTCAACTGCTGGATCTGGTGAGTGGTGTACACTACTATACAGAACGCTATTTTGTCGTGATGATCTCAGTGAATGACCAAGGCTCCTTGATAGATTCAACAACCTGACAGTACCTTCGAACATTTATGACATGATAAAGCCTTGCCATTTTCGGCTTGTCAGACCATGATGCCTTCGACCACCTCGGCTTTTGCTGTCGTATTGGCAAATCTGTTCACACGTTTCGAGAGCCCTCAGGTAAGGGTGTGACGACACCCGGGGTCCAACATCTTTTTCTCGCGTTGATGAGGGCACTCCTACTAGCTCCACAAACTGCACAGCGTTTTGTGTGATCGAGAATGCTCTCTCGCCTTAATTCTGATAGATGAAAAAAGACAACACGCACAGACTTAGCGGGGCGTATATAAGAGCTAGCTTTGTGCATCTCTTAGTTTCCGCACATCGAAGCCCTTCCACGAATTAGAACAGAATGGATTCTGCCACCATACTTATCTTACAAGCAATCGGAAATATCCTTGTACGCTCGTTTGCTGGCATCGTTGTCGAGACCTTTTTCCTAGGTACGCTCCTCGTCCAAAGAGTAGCAGGTATTTCCTTAACGTTCACGCTGTTAGCCATCTATACAGTCTTGATATTCAAAGCGAGCCACATCCTGATGTTTGCCACTCATAATTAACTTGTCACTCACACGACTCACATTTATCCACAGACGGAAAGGACTAACAAGAGTTCCCTTGATTACTCTCCTAGTCCTTTTGATTATGTTCGCTATGGCGTTGGTCATATGGGGCATCGACATCACATGTTTTGTTTACGCGGTCCAGACGACACTCATACGCGACCCGGACTTACCCATGGGTGTCAAATCTGCGAGTGCTCTCCAAAAACTAAACAGCCTTAGTGATCACGAGGAACTTCTCTATGGGTATATGGCAAGTAACACAATTCTAGCACATGCTTATATCCAAATTTGTTTTAGGCCTTCTTAGGGGATATTATCGTTGTGTGGCGCGTTTACGCGGTCTGGCGTCATGCCAAACAAACTTGGGTGGGTTTTTTGCCTTTGGCAGTGCTTTTCGGATCCCTAGGTAGGCAACTCCCGTCGTAATTAAGTACTGTTCCAACTGCGGCCCCAGGCTCACACACTTTATACTTAGTCTCTTTAATCATGTTGACGTTCTGCGTTGCCCACTTCGGCACTGACCCGAGCCCTGCGTACTGTAACAATGCTCGAACAGCAGCTTACAGCACGGTAATGGTCACAACTGCTGTTGCCACTATGCTTATTGCCTGGAAAACATGGTGAGAATCCACAATCCTATCATTTGCGTTTTTTTTGTTCATCTAGATTTCCCGTCACCGTGCAGGGAATACCGACAGTCAATCAAGCCAATGGTCGCTTCTAGTAATGGTCATTCTACGAGGGCAGAAAGACTGATGGTCTTACTGATTGAATCCGGTGTACTCTATTTTCTGTTCTTCGTAAGTCCACCATTTGGATCTTTCTGTACAATGACCTGATGACACATGCCATATCTATAGCTTGTGCAACTTGTCGACTACACTCGCGGGGTTAGAAGCAACCAAAAACTCAATTTCGCACTCGCTGTCTACTCGTTTTCGACAAGCGTTGTCGTGGTATGTTGGTCCTGTTTAGCCACGGATATCTATAATCTTACCACTCTCAAAAGGGAATATATCCAACAATAGTCATCATACTCGCCCACTCTGATCAGGCTGTCCTCGACACGGCCGTCGCCTCTACCATCGTACCATCTACTCTCACCTCACCCACCTACCTCAACTTCAAAAACGGTCTTCGAAGTACAGGGTCGGCTGGTCGAACGAATGATCTCGTTATATCTGTATGTAGTGTGACGACTCGCAGCCACCCAGGGGAAGAGAAGCCTGTTTTAACTTCACGAGTGATGGTGTGCGACAATAAACAATAGCCAGAGATCTTGTTTTTTCGGGATATTGTGTCCTAGAATGAAGGAGGTTCAAAATGGACTTCGTAATCTAAAGCTTGTTAAGGGTCGGTACATTCTGTGAATTCACCAGTCGTGACTCGTGAGATCTTGGCCTAACAGTGAGGGAAGTCATGCCAGAGATGGTACATATACATAACATTGATATGCATAAGTAGGCGTATGTATGCAGGTATGTAAATACGATGTGTGCACAGGCAAAGTGGGCGAAAGCGCGAAGCACTTCCCGGCGTAAGGGAAGGGGTCTGACCCGGGCCCAAATAGCGAAGTCGAGCTGCGAATGGCGGGTGGGATCCCAAACTCGCATGCTCGGCGAAGGGCAATGAGACAAGGACCGCACTTCACAAGAGAGAACTTGCATCTCTATTTCGGGTGGCAATCATCTTGTGGGGTCTGAGCGCTCGATATGGGGACTTCCATGAGTGATGAAAAGATCATCAAGACTGAATGAAGCGGAACGAAAGAGCTCATAGGTCACCGGTCGTGTGCATGGGTTCTTTTCAGTAAAGATATCACGGATCCGTAGAATCAAAACGCGTCGGACTCAGCGGGTGTTGCGGTCTATATTACATGCCAATTAGTGTTAGTGGTGGTTGACGACCCGGCAGACACTGCACTGACAGTCCAATCATCAATGGGATTGATTCAAATATGGCATATCCTCTTCCTCGGTCACGCATCACGGTTGACGACTATATGATATAGACCTGTCGCCATTCGTACTTCGAGCAGAGTCCGCGATGTTGGCAGAAGTAGAGAACGGTCCTTGCGCATTGATATGGTTGAGCCATCCTTCGGCTGAAGGGTGGTCAAACTTGTTGCGGCCAAGATGTGGTCACACGAGTGACAGACGATGCTTTCCTTTCTTGAACTTCGACCACCAAATCAATGGACTATTCTTGACTGTTACTGTTACTGTCTTGACATGTGTACAGGTGGCGAAGGTCTTCAGACTTGGAGTTGTGTGTGACTCGGAGTTTCAGGGAGGTAGCTAATTAGGTCGATGACTGTTCTCAGCTTTCAGTTGTTGGAATACGTCTCCCCAGGCAAAGTAGATCAACGGATTCAAACCTACGTGAGCAACGGATATCCTGATCCGACAATTGTTGTTTCAAATGTCATCTGCAAGACAAGCTTTGGTGTCAACTTTTCCACTGGCCAAAGTCATCCTCTCCGACTCATTGCGGGTGGGGCGTTGTATCCTTTCTTCATGACGCACACTGAAGAAGACCATAAACTGGACACCTTGGATTGCTCTCGCAACAGGCCTCGGCGGGCTTGCCGCTACATATTATACATGTACCGAATTCTCGACCTGCCACAAGCAAGCGCTGGTGTCAACAGTTGGGTCTGATGACTGGTCTACTACCCCACGAGGATGCTATTCAATTGTGATGACCTCCATGAATAGCCAAGGCTCCTTGATAGATTCAACAACTTGACAGTGCCTTCAAACTGACATGATGAGGGCTTGCCATTTTTGCAGCTCATTAGACCACGATGCCTTCTACGGCTCTGCAGCATCTCGATGTAAGTGACCTTTACTATCATATTGGCAAATCTGTTCACACGTTTTGGAAGCCTTCAGGTGGGGGTGCGACGATGCCCAGGATCCAACAACTTTTTTCTCGCGCTGATAGGGGCTCCCGCCGGCCACGCAAACTGCACGGCATTTTGTGTGATCGAGAATGCTATCACCCTGATTCTGCTTGATGGATGCAAATAGGTAACATGTACACACACACACCTTCATGGGGCGTATATGAGAGCTAGCTTGGTACGTCTCTTCTTTACACATATCGAAGCACATACACCAACCAGAACTACAGAATGGATTCTGCCACCATACTTATCTTACAAGCAATTGGCAATGACCTTGTACGCTCGTTCGCCGCTATAGTCGTCGAAACCTTTTTCCTAGGTACGCTCATCGTTCTAAGAGTAGCGTGTATTTTCTTGACGTCCATGCCTTTAGCCATCTATACAGTCTTGATAATCAAAGCGAGCCACATCCTGATGTTCGCCCCTCATAATTAATTGTTGCTCACACGACTCACATTTGCCCACAGTCGGAAAGGACTAACAAGAGTTCCCTTGATTACTCTCCTAGTCCTTTTAATCATGTTCGCTATGGCATTGGTCATGTGGGGCTTCGACGTCACAAATTTTGTTCGCGAGGTCCAGACGACACTCATACGCGACCCGGATTTACCTATGAGTGCCAAATATGCGAGTGCTGTGCAAATGACATTCAGCCTTGTTGCTCCCCTGGACCTTCTCTATGCATATATGGTAAGTGACGCAATTCTAGCACATTCTTATATCCAATTTTTTTAGTCCATCTTAGGGGACGGTATCGTTGTGTGGCGCGTTTACGCGCTCTGGCGTCATACCAAACAAGCTTGGGTCGTTTTGATGCCTCTGGCACTGCTTTTCGGATCCCTAGGTAGGCAAATCCCGTCGTAATTAAGTACTGTTATAACTTCCAGGCTCACACACTTTATACTTAGTCTCTTCAATCATGTTGACGTTCTGCGTTGTCCACCTAGGCACCGAGATCGTCGATGGTTCCTTCCAGAGCCCTGCATTCTGTAAAAACGTTCAAACAGCATCTTACAGTATGGCAACGGTCACAACTGCTGTTGCCACTATTCTTATTGCCTGGAAAACATGGTGAGGATCCGCAATCCCATCATCTACATTTTCTTGTTCATCTAGATTTCCCGTCACCGTGTAGGGAATACCGACAGTCAATCAAGCCAATGGTCGCTTCTAGTGCTGGTCATACTACGAGGGCTGAAAGACTAATGGTCTTACTAATTGAATCCGGTGTACTCTACTTTCTGTTCTTCGTAAGTCCGCCATTTGGATCTTTCCGTACAGTGACTTGATAACACATGCCATATGTATAGCTTGTGCAAGTTATCGGCAATATTCCTGGGGTCGAAAGCAACCCAAGACTTAGTTTCGCATTCTTTGTCTACTCGTTTTCGACAAGCGTCGTCGTGGTATGTTGGCTCTGTTTAGCCATGGATATCCCCAATCTTACCATTTTTAAAAGGGAATATATCCAACAGTAGTCATCATACTCGCCCACTCCGATCATGCTGTCCTCGACACGGCCGTCGCCTCTATCGTTGTACCATCTACTCTCACCTCATCTACCTACCCCAACTTTAAAACGGGCCTTCGAAGTGCGGGGTCGGCTGGTCGAACGAATGATCTCGATATATCTGTATTTAGTATGACGACTCGCAGCCGCCACTCAGGGGAAGAGAAGCCTGTTCTAACTTCATGAGTGATGGCGTGCGGCAATAAATAATTGCCAGAGATCTTGTTTTTTTCGGGATATTATGTCCTAAAATGGAGGTTCAATAAGGACTTGGTAATCTAAAACTTGTTAAGGGGTCGGTACATTCTGTGAATTCGACCAGTCGTGAGCCAAACCATTTATGATCATTATCTTCAAAGATTGCGCGAATAGACTGAACCTGTTCAGCCATTTGTATCGTTTCTGTGATTTCTTATCAGTGTATTTTCATTGCCACGTATCCCACCCGTCCCCTCGCCCAACAAGTTCTACCCCGGCATGTCTTTGGATCCCGATTCATTAAGTTCGTATGCATCTTGAAATGATCCATTGACTCCAACACATGGATCTTCCAGGTCCCTATTAGTATAACAGACTGGTTGTTCGTACGCGGACCGTGCCGGTTAAATCTACCATCTACCATCTGATTACGCTCCATGTCTACGTCTCGAACTCGCTTAAAAATGGCCTGTATTGCTGTGGCCAATTTGTGGCTTGACTCCTCAATGTCAAAGTTATGTGCATGATGCTGCACACGACTGACACAGACAGCCAACGTGGGGTTGATGGAGTCGCGATAATGGCCTGAGGTGGCCGAGATGGTAGGAACAGTGCTTGACTGAAGAACAATCTGTACTAGTAGTCGATTAGCTGGACTGTCACCCTTCCCACGACCTATGGATCGTCGAAATGTCCGAATACCCCAGTGGTGTCTCCTTGGGTCCTTGGCCCCAAGTTTAGCTTCGCCACGAATACTCATGCCCGCTTTTCTCAAACATATCAATCCAACCTTCAGTCAGATTTACTTTCTATGTCTCTCAAACTGTTCCTACATAAATTGGCATGATGCGTCGGATTTGGTTGCTTGCCCCATCATCCATTTTTGTGAAACGTACCTTCTCCGGAAACACACGTGGCACCGAAGGGCTTATAATGGACCTCACCCAGTTCTGGATCACCGGATTTTCCCCATTCTTGTACCTTTTAGAGCCCACCGATCCTCGGTCAGCTTCACAACATCAATCTACAGAGAACACGCTATTCTGGCCATGGGTATCCCAGATTGGTATCCTCCTTCTTACGGCAAAGAGATGTTCTCTCACATCTCGATTGATATAGCACGGCAGCTGTTCTTGTTACATATAAGAAAGGGCGGAGCTTCTGTTGTTACAAAGCATGGATAGCACCGCAGTTACTCTACAGGCCATTGGCACCGACATTGTCCGCACGTTCACTGCCATCGTCGTTGAGACCTTCTTACTGGGTAAATTTGCCGTATTACAAATACCATAACAGTGCTGATTCTTAAACTTGACAGCGCTATACACCGGGCTTGTGTTAAAAACAAGCCGTATTCTTCTGTAGGCTTTCGATATCTCCTCGTCTTCGTAGCTGACGACAAGTTCTTATAGACGGAAGGCGCCAGCACGGGTGCCTCTGATTACATTGGCCGCCATCCTCCTCCTGTTTATATTGTCGTTAGTGCTATGGGGGTTTGATATCACGAATTTCATCCACGCAGCTCAGATTACCCTCATACATAATCCTGACCTACCGATGGCTGAAAAATACATAACCTCTCAACAAAAGGTCTTTGATTTGTTGGCTCCTCTGGATCTTATTTATGCCTATATGGTAAGCATCCTTTTCTTCGTTGGTACTGCGACCTAGTGACTATGAATTTAAGGCACTACTGGGTGACGGCATCGTGGTGTGGCGTGTCGTTGTGTTGTGGGGCCATACCAAACGGAGATGGGTCATCGCTATACCGTTCATGCTTCTTGTGGGATCTCTAGGTTTGTTCAATGTTACATTACATACATTATACAGGCGACTAACACACTTCACAGTCGCGTCCATCTTACTGACATTCTGTGTGGCCAATCTAGGCACCAAAATCATTGACGGATCGTTCCAAAGCCCCGCGTTTTGTAAGAACGTTCAGACAGCGACCTACAGTGTGCCGACAGCCACAACCGCTGTAGCTACAGTCCTCATTGGCTGGAAGACATGGTACGCTCTCTCCTGTCTACGGAGAACTTATTTCACCCTATCTTGTGTAAGGGAATACCATCAATCATCAAGAATACTCGTCAACGCCTCTAATTCAGTCCCGGGTTCCATGACTTTGAAGGTTGAGAAGGTTCTGTTATTGCTCGTCGAGTCTGGAATCCTATACTTCCTTTTCTTCGTGAGTGGCCCGCCTTCCTTGTAATCATGGCACTCAAAATACGCTGCTTCGTATCTCCCCCACAATATTGCTCGTTCTACTTCTACTCCATCACTCCCCTAGCTCATAATCGTGATCGGCAATATACCTGGCATTGAAGATAACACGGGGTTCAGTTTCGCTTTTTTCATTTACTCATACTCAACAAGTGTGGTTGTGGTCAGTATCGCCGTCTCTATGTTCTTGCTGCTGATTGACAAGCCACCATTTTCAAGGGTCTATATCCAACAGCTGTCATTATTCTCACCCACTCTCAAACCAAGACACCTGATGGCAGCCCCGTGGCTGACTCCCTCCAATTCTCTTCTGGTGCCGCTGCCAGTACCCTCAGGGGCAGTATCCGTCCTCGAAAGGCCACCCACCCAGAGGAACTCGAGCTTTCCACGTACCATGGGTCAGCCACTGATCGCGATGTAGAAGGACTGAAGCCGGGCATCCTATAGCTATGAACATCACACCTCCAGCAAACTCGTCCTCGTTCAAATCTTCAGTGCATGAAGCTGTCAAAAAGAAAAAACTCAGATACTCCTACTCAGCAGACTCGGTGGCGCTTGCCAAAATATCAGGATGGATTCAGGGATGATGCTATTTATGACATGACGCAGAATCATTGCTTAGAACTATCATAGGTACCGACTTGAATACAACTTAAATACAACCAACAGGAGGCGCGGATGTGTTTGACGCTCTGGTGTATGTGGATATCTTTCTATACATGGAGTCAATCATAAAGTCAAACAGGTCGTGATCACAGGCGGATAATCACAAGTTCCCACGTCCTCTGCTTGAAGTTCTGTTCTTTGACTGCCACTTTCGCCTGCCTTGAAACTGTCGTGTCTCCTTGAGGCGTAAATTTCCTCCTCCAGTACCTGCGCTTGCATTTGATTACCTCCACCGTACGGCAGCCATCAAGTACCACTATGTCTCCTTGATTGTACCGGCGTTCTGTCAGAGGCTCATATCTGGATCATTTCTCACGTATACTTAGATGTCCTCGCCCTGTGACCTTAACTGCCCGTGGCATCCGCATTCAACACGGGAACTGGATTGATTCTGAAGCAATTATAACCTGCGGTGTCAATCTAATTTCCACAAGAAATTTGATTCTTGACCACATCTTTGATGATAATCACGAATAGCAAAGTTTGCGACAAACCTGCCGGAAGAATCTTCCCTAGTAACGAGTACGGTGGTCTCGTGCCGCAGCGTGAAGTTTCTTATTCCGTCTTATCGGGACCTGAAAAAAGACTCAATAGCTTTCATGCCCCTCTGATGAAGATTCTGCCAATTCCGACTGACACCTTCCCCTGTTTTTACCATCTGTCATATATCACCAAACATTAAAAATCCATGATCGGTAAACGTAGCCTATTTTCAGATTGGCATTGGAAATGGGGTTTGCATCCGTTTAAGTGCAGCCCTGGGTGAATGCCTATTTGACACACTTTCCCCAAGCATCCCACCGCCCACCACAGTTCCAGATGGACTCATCTACAGGCATGGATGCTGCAACTACAGCCATACTGCAGACGATATGCTATGAACTAGTGCGCGCGTTCGCCGCGATTGTTTTCAAGACGTACCTACTAGGCAGGTTCTGGTTTCTTACACTCTCAAGCAAAGTTCTGATTCACATCGCAGCTATCTACACAGTTCTCGTCTTCCAAGCAACCCGTTTGCTAATGTAAGGCCAAGTTACTTTACCACAAGCGCTCGTGTTCTGACTGCGTAATACCAGCCGAAAGGGAACGCGAGTGTCGATGATAACAATGGGCGTTATCCTTCTCATGTTTGCGATGGCGCTAGTCTTGTGTTCATTCGACATCACGAACTTTGTCCACGAAGCCCAGATAACGCTGTCGCATAACCCGGAATTGCCTATGGTCAAAAAGTACCAAATTGCTACGCAGAGACTTTTCCGTCTACTCGCCCCCTTAGACCTGCTTTATGCCTACGAAGTAAGTGGCGCATTTTATTATTATGCTACTGTAGCGTCAATGACTTTGATTTTAGGCGTTATTAGGGGATGGTATCATTGTTTGGCGTGTATGGGTACTTTGGGGACACACCAAGCGGAGATGGGTTGTAATACTGCCGTTTGCGCTATTCGTGGGTTCATTCGGTAAGTTGGTCCGTGTGTAGGATCAGTTGACACTCACGCCACTATAAAGTTGCGTCATTCCTGCTGGGCTACTGTGTCATCCATCTGGGCACAGAGATCGTTGATGGGTCATTTCAGCACCCAGCATTTTGCAAGAACGTCCAGACGGTAACATATGTTATGCCGACAGTTACGACCGCTGTGGCTACCTTGTTGATTGGCTTGAAGACTTGGTAATCCCAACGTCAGCATTAATTAAGAGCTCAATCCTAATGAAATCATTATATTAGGGAGTACCGAAAACTGATCAAGCCGGTCGTCAATAACGTCAACGTTTTGGGTTATACCAGAACTCAGAAAGTAGAAAGGGTCATGATATTGCTTGTGGAATCTGGTGTCATCTATTTCATATTTTTCGTGCGTACTAAATACTTTTTTGGTGTCGGTTGAACTCACTCGGCGGTGCCACAGTTCGTAATTGTAATAGGAAACATCCCCGGCGTTGAGAAGGATCCCGGCGTTAGCTTCGCCTTTTTCGTATATTCATACTCAACAAGCGTCGTCGTGGTGCGTGCTGCCTTGAATGCATTTGAACAAGGCACTGAATTAATCTCAAGGGGATGTATCCAACAATAATCACCCTAGTTGCCAACTCTGACAGTGCGGTGCTTGATACAGCCATCAGCACCACCTTGGGAAGTAATGTCAATACTTTGAAATTGCCGAGCACTATCGGCAGGGGAACTAGGCAAACGGGGGATTTGGAACTTTCGACATTTTCTGAGGCTACGGTCGACGACACCCAGGACACCCAGGAGAGGAAGAAAGCAACCACGCCCTTGTAAGCAAGCATTCGATGGTGACAGTAATGGCGGTGCTGTCGTGATAGATATATACCCATTTGATTTATCAAAACTTTATTCATCCACAAATACGTACAAATCCACTACTAAGTCTGCGTGCCGAGTCTAACAGTAAGAAAACATTCAACGAAGTTTCCGCCCACCCCTGCGGAGCGTACGATAGGACTTGAAGACAGGTTGTGTTTTCTTGGTGTCTGAGAAAATATTTCCTGGCCCAAAGTCTGGGGTACCACCCAACGACCCGAGTATATCGCCAATATAGTTCGTGGGCGTCACTCCCTTCGCGAATGTCCTGTCCCAATCCTTGAGGATGCCCTGGACGACCAGGACACCAGCAAGATGGATGTTCACAATAGAGGGTGTGAAACCTCCGGGGTCACCGAACAGATTCTCGGCGGCCGTCTGACCTTTGAACTCCCGGTCAAAATCTGATGCCGTACGCATAATGATAATGCGGGAGAAGTCGACCAAGTGGCCCTTAGCGGCGCGCATGAGGGATTCGAGGGTTGCATTGTCCTCCTGCTGGGTTGTGCAGTAGACGCCTGTGCCGTTTGTGAACAAAGAAGTTGTGTTCTCGAAGGCTTCACTGAGGAGCGTGCCACTCCAGAAGTTATCTGATGTTGCGGTATCGCACTCGACGACGGATGGCCCTGTGGCCCCTGCAGTAAAGAGAGGATTCGTTGCATAGTTTGCGCGGTACTTTTGTGCATCCACTGTATCGTTGAGTATGGCTTTTCTTGCATAATTAACTGCAAGCTTTTTGAGTGCGTCGTTCACTTCGAAAACCTCGGTGCCGTAAAGCTCCGCCGGGAACTGGTCAGGAGCAAAGGAGCCCTGCGGTACATAGCCGGTTGGGAAGTTGGCAGGCTTGTCCCGAGCATCGAATTCATATTGCAGGGCCACTTGGACAGCGTAGCGAGCAAAAGTGACAGACCCAGTGGTGGCAAGTTTGGGGTTGACGCCAGCTATGCCCGCGATTAGGAAGTAGGTCTGGGTGAGGTCGAAGGAAGGTGAATGGACGAGAGAAGTGATAGTCGTGGCGGCATTGATTTCAGCCTCGCCTGTAGTCAATTGACAGACCAGGCCATCGCTCGTGCAATGCACAAAGGGGAAGAGCGGCGAAAGGCCTATAACGCTGATGTTGCGAGCGAGGAGATTGAATTCAGGGATGTTGTACCAGACGTCGCCTTCACTGTCAAACTGGTTTCGTGTGAGGAAGTGTGAGCGAGAGAGAACACTACAGCAACTCACCATTGAGATGATGACCACTCGCGGAGCCACTTTGCTCGTGGGCTTGGTATCCGGATTTACGTCCAGAATAACGGAGGCCGAGGCAAGAACGACAAGCCAGAGCAGATTTGACAACAGAAATATGTGCATGGTCTTCAGTTGAGCTACGAGCAACGCTGATGAGTTCAGTCCAGACTCAAGTATTGGTACACACCTTGATGCTGCCTTGCGGGATATCGAATAAAGTTGACCTGGGAGACTTTATAGGGCCATAACATGACGAGAACATCCTTGTTTGTTAAGCAGACGTGTATCCATGCGGCCGTGGGCGTCAAGAACCATGCCTCATTGATGTATCAGATGTCAGCTATTCATACAATGTCGAAGTGAGTAACTTAGAACCAATAGAAGTAGGTCTTGGAAGGCACCCCATCACTGGGCAAAGGTCAACCTCCAGTGAGGCTTCACTGACAATGACACTCGACCCACACAAAGGCCACGGCAACCCGACGCGTTTCTGGGAAATTGGGGCTCAAAATGGACATCGAGGGGTCATTGATCTTGACGTGTTTGTACTTGGTTTGTACGCGCTGAGCACGGACCCTCGAAATACTACATACATAGACGCCTTTCTTATATATCAATGACTGCGCCATATGGCGTGACACTTCTTTCTTACTTTTTTTGATCAGTATGAGTTCGTGGCGATGGTAGAGCAGGTGACAGTGATCAAATAGTGATCGTCGAATTCGAACCTTGAATCTTATCTTGATGATGGCCTTGATTCTTGAAGCGATGGCAGTGCGATGGCTTGGCCTACGAAATTACCCGAGAATCAGAAAACAGAAGCAGGAGCCTCGCATGGGTTTTGCCAGCAACCTACAACTCTCAGAAATAGCCGTGAACGTTCGTGAATTCATACGTATGTCGTGTGCCAAATGTGCCAATAGTAGTTCCTGACTGTAGCATTTGATTGTAGCGCTCTCCTATAATCGTTGACAAAGTTACGCACGTTCTCCTGGATGGATTTTCCGATTGACACCGTAAAAGCGAGGAGAAAATCCTCAAAAATCCTCACCACATACACTTCGTCGCCTAGATGCGTTACTTGTACTCTCTTCTTGCCCTCCTTTGCATTCCCGCTGCTCTTGGGCGCGCGGCTGAGGCCGAACAACACCTGCAGCCGTCTTCTCACTCGCAGGCATCATCTCATTCGAACAACAACAACAACAATGATAACAACAATTCGAATGACAAAAAGGACGCGACTAAAATTGTTCTTACCAACGACGATGGTTGGGCAAACGCGCAGATCAGATCCGAGTACGCTGCATTGAAGCAGGCGGGTTACGAAGTGAGTGCTATCCCTCTGATAATCACAATAGAAGTGTAGAGTTGTCCTAACAACTAATCCCAGGTCGTCTTGTCAGCTCCTGCTCTGGACAAGTCAGGCACTTGGCTCTTCCACTGCGAATCCTGTCGTCTTGACAGTGCCCTGCGAGTTTAATTCTTGCCCGATAGGCTCTCCTGCGGTTGGATACAACGCGTCAGACCGTAAGTTCCGTCAAAACTCTCGTTGGACTTCGTTTCACCTGTCAACCCTTCCCCAGATCATATCAACTACGTCAACGCATTCCCGTATGTCCCGGAATTCATTCATGAGGATCCCAGTTGATTGAAGCGATATGCAGAGTTGACGCTGTTCGTTATGGTATCCAGACCCTCTCCCCCAAGCTTCTTGGATCGAAGCCCGACCTTGTCTTCTCTGGCATCAACATTGGAAGTCAGTAACTTCCTCCTTTCTTCGTCAGAGTCACTCATATGCATGTATTACAGACAATGTTGGAATTTATGTGACCATGTCCGGCACTGTGTATGTGCTCAATCTACTGAGAATCGACTTTATCGCTTACCCTAATCTAGTGGCGCTGCTTCCGAGGCTGCTAAGGCATTCCTTCCATCGCCTTCTCCGGCTCTTTCTACCCCGTAGTCTCTTACACCACCCTCGAGTCGAATCCCAAGGCCAACTCCTCCATCGCCGCCGGGATCTACTCCAAGCTCAGCTTGAAGTTCCTCAGGCAATTACTCGACAACCCTGGCCCCATTCTCCCCGCCAACGTCAGCTTGAACGTCAATTTCCCCGCTATCGAAAACTGCACGTCACCCGAGCACTTCAAGTTTGTCTTTACCCGTATATACGCTTCCACCAACGCCACCAACGTCCGCACCTGTGGATCTGCCATCCTTCCTGATGAAACCACCGTCGTCACCGCCCCTGGCTGCCACGCCGCCGTCAGCGTATTCAGTGCCCTTACCAAGGATGATGTCTCTGCCTCCACCCAGGCTGTCGTCCTTAAGAAGCTTCAGCCCCTCCTGAGCTGCTTCTAAAAGGTCTATGGACATGTCGCGACCGCATTAGTAGATAGTCACATCTAGATTAAATGTCATATATTGTAGATAGTAGTACTACGGTCAAAAGTTCAGAGGAAGCTCTTCCAACAGAAAGCTTTTATTTGTGGGATCTGTTGAGAAACGTCGAGCGCCATCTGATTGTTCGACGCACCCGCTCAGCGTTACTTCTGCACACCGCCTCATCACGAAGCAGCTTGAGGTATTATGGATTGTGCCAATAATATGATGGAGATTCGAGAACAGACCGGTCGTCGTCGTGGGGCGACATCGATATCACAGATGAAAGATTTCAAGAAGCTGATCACGACTTGATCTTGGATCATCTTCTCTTCGACGTGTGTCCCAAGGGAATGCAGAGAACCTATACTTATTAGGCTGGTTTTTTTCCTAACGGCCACTTGGGTACCCCCCAATTACTGCGAAAACTGCTTGCTCAGAGGAGCACGACTGCACTCCTCGCAAGATTTGCATGTGATGCGTTGAAGATCTTCTACGCAGAACCAATGATAAGACCTGATGAAATATTGCCAGCACTGAGCAGGCAACTAGAAAGTTCAGTAATTAATTAATTAAAACGTACCAGCATGCATGCCGAGACTGCGTGTTGGAGAATCCTGGATGCTGGGGAGTGATATCAAGGTCCAGGGGACTGGCTTTCGACTCCCACTGTGAGAGCCAAAGATTCTGCAATAGGTAGCACTCGATCTCTGCCGTGAACTGATCGTTCCAATTGGGGACCACGTCAGTATAATAATATATACTCCTCCTCCTCCCCCCTCTAGAGTCACTCATAAGGCAATTTCACGTGATTTTGAACGATTTTTGCTGTTGGTTACCTGTTTTGGATTTCCTTTCAACTCGTCTCGGCTTCGTTGCTGCCGCTGTTCTCTCCTGGCCGACGTGGGCTCAAAACCCAACTTCTTCGTTATAATAAGGCCTCTGCCAGTGTGCCTGTGCTTGTGCACATGGAACACCACCCGAAGCGTAACACCAAGTTATCGGCGACGCACATGCTTGCTCACGATCCGTGACTCGTGAGGTCTAGTTGCTTGACCATCACCAGGACCTTACCACGGTATTTACCCTCTACTGAATACTTCCCATCGTCCCCTCTGATACCCTGTCACATTTTCAGCCTTCAAAGCATTGATACTATAGATCGTCACACCATAGCTCTTCAATCTCTATCTGGGCCGCGGGCGCGAGATTCTCACCTCTGACCATTGTCAACGATCGCGCTCGCCATGCTACGCTAACTCAACGTGATAACTCGTTTAGGTATGTTCTTTTCATCTGATTTCGCCTCGCTTACGTCGCCCAAGCATCGCACTAACAGGCCATTCTTTATCCACTCATATAGACTTTCGTTTGACTTTTGACGGCTCGCGAGCCATTCACGCGTCAATCGCGCCCTCCTCCATTCCAAAGGCGATACAGGACACTCCGGAAGCAGGGTCGAGGTGTTGGACCCGTTGTCTCGCGATGCTGCGCGTCTAGCCTTGTTTCACTCAACCCCTCTGATTGATGCACACCATCAACACACTCTCAAACCATCTCGTATACCCGCTCTCAACATCTTTCTGCGCCCACCAACATCAATGAAGGCCCTTGAGACCCCCACAGAGCACTCGGCATCATCAAATATGGTCTTTTTATACTCTCGCAGCTCAGAGGCACCCGATCTCAGCATGCCGTACATGTTGAACACCGTCACCTCTAACTGTAGCGCCTGCAGCCGGTTGTAATGCAGGTGCTTCGGCATGCATGCCCGTGCGCGGCGGGATGTTCTGGGCGTGGCTGTGGTATTTGGCCTCATTCATGCTTGCAGCTCCCCAGTATAGACGCTCAGCCGCTCCATCATGGGCTGATTTGTACCCGTTGGGACCGTTGTGTTATGCGCAGGTACAAGGAGGCCTTGGCCGCCGCCTTGGGGCACCCTCGGGAGCTGAGTATTCGGTCCCAGAATATTTCACTTTAGCAGTCATACACGGCCAGAAATGTTTCTAAATCAGTTTTGAGGTGTTGCAATGGGAAACGTTGATGCATGGCTGCACTCGGTGCTGATTTCAAGCCAAAATTTGGCGGTTCCAAAAATGTTTTAAGACCCCTCCCGCTGTATGTTCGGGATCCGCCTCCCACCACCCCCCTGGTGTGCCTGCGACTGCCCGCTGTTGCCAGGATTGCGCGCAGCAGATGCCCTCGATGTTCTGCTCTTCTCTCAACCATGGTCTAGGTGGACGGAAAGCCAGCCCTGACCAGAACCCTTGTCCGGGCCAGCGGATGACCCAGATTTGAAGCGATCAGAAAGCTGGTTTACACGACAAGGCTGGTCTATCCTGGATTATTCTGGATGGCGCTGTACGCATCCGCAGAAACCCCTTAAACGGTGATAGACATGGCCAAGCCTTACAGCATCCGCTCGAGATACGCAATCGGAGGCGGTTACTCTGGAGCGTTACGGTGGTATTTAGCGACTTAGCGCCGTGCGTAACCGTTCCATGCCCTGACTATACAAACCGTGTTGACCTACAGAGGTAGTTATGCACCCAACCCTGACCAAACCCCCCGCGTGGCTAGTGGATGACCCATCGGACTTGAAACGACACGATCAACTTCGGGAATGTTGGTCCACCCTGGACGACCAGCTATTGTTTTGGAGGGCGTCAATGCACTACCAGAAACCCCGAAGACGGTTATTTATATATGTTAATACAGTACGACATCTACTCGAGACACGCAATCGGAAACGGTGTTTTTGGAGCGTGTCGCCGAACTTGACTACGCATCCTATCGTCTAGTCATCGTACCCAATTTCGGCTTCGCGACAGTTGAGTGGCGGTCAGAGTATGTATCCAGTTTTTGTTGCAATATCTCACATTGAATCTCTAGCACAAGTCACTTCGGTGTTGACTTTCAAGCTCGCAGTGGGCCTGGGGAACTTCCCCGTGAACGTCATTGTCTAGCCCAAGCTAGCTACGGGAATATATCTGTTTTAGGGCCGATACCTTTCTCTTTGCTTCCAAAGTCCCTGTTCCGCCTGGATGGGATAATGTTGGTCGTTGGGCTACACGAGACATCCAATTATCCGAATGACGCTCGAACGCTCGCGTTCAGGGTGTCCGACTGACACCTGTCTCCGACACTCGCGCGCTAGTGAATAGGACAGACGACGCTGGCCGGACCACAATCTTTGTCCTAGACTTCGACTAAACCCTCGCTTCGCTGTTGTCGAAGAATTCTATTGAAAGAGCGGGCTGGAATGTCGATGACCGTGCTCGCAGCTCAAGTCGAAGCTGTTACTCGTCGATTTTATTGTGGCGTTGATTTCGAAGTCTACAATCAAGAATCTCAATGGCCACCGGAAACGCCGCCAGAGTGGGAAGCGCACCTCGATGGAAGCGCACCTCGATGACATTCTTGAAGACTCGGACGAGGATGACATGGACATAAACATCGACGAAAATGATGAGACCAGCGGTGATGAGGGCGGACTTCACGCTTCAGGTGTCAAATGTGTCGAGGCGCCGGAGGAGCACAGAGAGAGAGCCAGCACCCTTTGGGTATGTTCAAACGACCCTTCGCCTTGAGGGAGGCTCTGAGGGCCACGGGATAGCTATCGCACAGAATGGTAGTATCCTTGCACTCCCAACAACGATAGAAAAAGGTCGTGTACTATTTTATTTTGAATAAATACACCTCAATAGAACGAATAGGATGGCATGACGGGGACGTGTATCAGACACAACCGTCATTCGAGGGAAGACAATGAAGCAAAGAAAGGCTGATTTTTTATTCACAAGTACCCTCAAGTCTAACCAATCAGATGTATCTCGTTGAATATCAGTCATTCCTCCACACCGCCTCTCAGATCAGGTGTCGTGTCGGGGGAGCCTGCGGATAGAGAATGGGCCTGCCTACCTAACATGGTCGAAACAATGGAAGATTTCAAGAAGTCGATCCTCTTCTCGGATCAGACCGTGCAAGTGGATCTCCAATCCAATGGAATTGCTCTGCTCGTGGGTGGTGTGGGATGAACAAAAAGACTACAAGACGCACTAACTAGGATTAACGTAACGCTTAAAGCAAACGGGTATTTTTCGGGGAACCAGGAAAACAGAACACCCTCAAATAGCTCGAAAGGAATGGTTGAAAAATCACGGAGCAATCAAGCCCACGCGAGGTACGTGTAAGAAAAAAACCCATCATGCATGATTAAACTAGGGGCTTGCCGGAAATCTGATATCGCACATATGGGGGCGGGCAGAGGGAGCCATCCAGGACTTTACTTCCTGAGGCTCCACCGACGACGGTTCCTGGTGTCCGGGCGCGCACCCTTTGGTGAGGTTTCTGCATTTTCCTTCGTAGCTTCTGTCGCTGCAGCACCTTTCGCTGAGGAAGTCACGCCCGCTTTCGAGGAAGCCACAGCGGCTTTGGAAGTTGCAGCTGCCTTGCCGGTCGCAGCAGAAACAGAGGCGGAGGCTTTGGCAGTTGCAGTGGCCTTGGCGGTGGCCTTGGCGGGGGCAGAAGCAGCGGCGGAGGAAGCGGCCTTGCCAGTGGCAGAGACTGCGGCCGCGGAGGCAGAGACGGAAGCACTGGCGGCCTTGCCGGTCACGGTAGCCGATGCAACGACGGAGGCAGAAACAGACGCTGATGCGCTGACGCTTGCAGAGGATGCTGCGACGGTGGAGGACGCAGCGACAGAGCTGACAGCCGCAGAGCTGGCGGCGCCAGCGGCAGGCTTGCCGTCAGCGGTAACAGTAAACTAGTGAAGGCGAAGTTCGAATCAACACCATAACGACTAATGTCAGACTTATGGAACTTACGTAGATGGCATCGTCGAGGGAACCGTGCTGGGCAACAGCAACAATAGCGGGGGCGTGGTTGGCAGAAGTATTGATGGACGATAGCTTGTAGACACCAACGGGGAGACCAGCAGTAACATCAGCAGTCAGCTTGCCACCGACTGCAGCCGAGTTCAAGCCCTTGAAGAAGGCGAACTTCTTAGGGTCGGAGGGCGTGGTTTGGTCGAGCGAGGTGAGCGTCTCAACAACGACGTGAGAGTGACCCTGGATCTGGCCCTGGGCATTGAGCTGCTGGGGCGCAGCGAAGTAATTCTCCTGGGCATTGACGAAGAAGCCCGTCTGCATTCCCTGGATGTTCATCTCGATTGTGAAGGGGGTGTTAGCCTTGACGGTGCCGAAGTTAGCAGGGAACGAGAACTTGGAGGAGGGCATGTTAGCGGTGGAGGGGATCGTGCCAATGGGGGCGGGGTTGCAGGAGCCGGTCGTGATTTGCTTGCCGTCGGTGATGGGGAGGTTGGGGACCGTGAGGCAGAAGTTGATGAAGTTGTTCACGGAGGTCAAGGACTTGACCTGGCCTGCAGCAGGGACATCCTGGCCGTCGTTTGCGAAGCCCTTTGCAATAACACCGGGGTCCAGAGCTAGAGTAAGAATGATTAGGCGCTGGGAATGCGAGAAGTTGAGTACACGTACTGAGAGAAGTCTGCGCTGCATTGGCGTTCCCACCGGTCGCAACGTTGGTGTTGGTCTGTGGAGCTCATGTCAGAATACAACATCAATCCAGAAGACGATGTTAATTCTCACAGCAGGAGGAGCACTGGCCACCGAGGTGGAGGCAGCGGCCGACGCAGACGCGGCGGCCGCAGTCGTAGACGTATTTTTGCCAGAGTTGGTGTTATTCTTTCCACCACCGTTGTTCTTTCCACCACCGTTATTCTTTCCACCACCGTTCGTGCCAGTGTTGTTCTTGCCAGTGTTGTTCTTGCCAGTATTGTTGTTCTTGCCATTGTCTAAGCGATCGACGTTTAATACACATTTTTTATGTATGACTATGAGAACTCACTGCCATTGCCTTTGGTGTTGGTTTGATGACCTTTATCGATGGTACTGGTCACGGTACTGGCGGCAGATGAGGTCGTAGTGCTGCTTTGGCTGTTGGTGCTGCTACCGTTGTTGTTCTGGTTGTTGCTGCTGCTTCCACTGTTGTTGTTCTGGTTGTTGTTGTTGCTGCTGCTGCCTCCATTGTTCGACTGGTTGTTATTGCTGCTTCCATTGTTATACTGGCCGTTGTTGCTACTGCTGCTGGAGGTGGACGTCGCAGATCCGGCAGTAACGGTTACAGTCTGATAAATGGTCTGAACCTGAGCAGGCTATTCGAGAATACCAATCAGATGTGCCTCAAGGAACAGATATTTGCACCCACTGGACATGAATCGTCATAACCATTGTGATTAGGTGCCGGTGCAGCCTGTGCGGTGAAAGAAGAAAGAGCTAGGGTAAGGAAAGCGACAAAGAAAGATCGAGAATGCATGTTCTTCAAGTTTATGGGTGATTTTCAAGGTAAAAAAGAGTGTAAATTGCTTTGAGGCTGAGCACTTTCAAAGTTTATGAGCGATTGAAGAAAACGACACCAGTGTCGGGCGTTCGTAGTCTTAGGAGCGCACTAGGCGGCAGCCACAGGCAGAGCAGAGACGGAGAAGGAAGAGGGGAGAGAAAGGAAACGGAACCTATCAATCATTAGTAGACTGTACCTTATAAACAATCCACATGGCTGTCGACGTCCATCCATCCCTCGCAACATCCGGCATCTTTCGGCAATAATTGTCAGATCTGGCAATCCTTGAACTTCAACTTTGCCCTCCTAGGCGTCTCTACTTCCGTTTTCTCAGCTGTTCGATGGTGCGATCGTCAAAACCTCACAATAGTGGAAATTACGGAACAAGGACGAGCTTTTTTTGTTCATAAAGCGATTTTCATCGAGTCGTTGCCATCGACCTTGACTATTTTTAGTTTCTATCTAACTTATGGCAACTCTCACAATCTCAATCGTTGGTCGACCAACAAGACAGACTTGGATACTGACAGATTGACATTGATGCGAAACTTCGATGTAAATTATCACCATCCATCAATGCTCGACATCACATAGCCTATATATACATGTGACTCTCGACGAGTCGACTCTCGACTGTCTGCTTCACTCTCGGATTCGCCTGACGGGAATAAATCCTCAAAATGCTCACTCAAGGTGAAATGTCAATGTGACAAATCATGATCAATGATCATGGCTGTGATTTACTAAAATGAAAGTCCACTCTGGTCTCTAGGAGGGCTTACGGGCGACCTTCCCCGCTCCTAGCCCGATCTGGGGCTATAACTAGTAGTGACCACCTCGACTCCCTGTTCTTCGACGTTCAGCGGTTTCATCGTCACGATCTAGGATGCAACAGTGACTAAGCCTTAAGGATGCTTACCTCGACAAATGATATCAAGATCATCATTATTTATATAGTTGAGCAGATAGATCCCTGCTAATCTTGTACTAGCATGCCGCATGGGTGCACACAGCAGGATCCGACTTCTAAGTGACAGCGCCCCCCTGACACTACACCCGTCGCCACTAGGTAGTATCTTCAACTCCTTTCCTCAACCTGCTTTCTACTGCCCCGTGCTCCCAAACTCCACTACCAGTGACCATGCGCTGGTCTCTACCCTATGCACCGTATGTGCATAAACATGATATCATGATGATCGATACTGACCAAAATCAGCTGCATCAGAAACTCACTGACAACATGTTCTGTCACCATGGACGACGAGGGTGCCGTTTTTGTTATTTTTAGTTCTAAGATCTTCATGCTAATTCATTTGTAATTATGCCGTGACTCGGAAGTTCAAGCTAGCAACTCGTTGATTCCAAATCGCCGAGTTCCGTGTCACTAGACCCGCATGTTGCGCCACCTATTATAGAAACGCAGACAAATCGTCACGGTATCAACTGCCTCAATTTTCACTCCCCGACGTACTTCGATGTCTCAATCCTTGGGACATCGATCGAATGACTCTTCTCCGATGTGCGGGCTAGGCGCTCTACAACACCATCGCCCAACCATCACCGGGAAGAACGCCTGAATCGCCGACCGACAGGTACTAGTGCGTGGTGTCGACACTGCCGCGCCACAACACACAGGCGGGTTAGCGTAATGGCTTAACGCGTCAGCCTCCGATTGTAAGGAATTAGCTGGAGATTCCGGGTTCGAGTCCCGGGCCTGTCGCTTTTTGTGCAGGAGCGGTTGTGTGATTGCGAGCGAGTTCTGCCCATGGGTTGAGTCCCAGAATTTTCAAGCTGGGGGATTTCCAATAACAGATCTATTACCGACCCAAGCACTAGCACTATAATGCGAGTTCCCAGGCCTCAGGCCTCATCATGAGCAGAAATCAATCCTGCAAAGTTTCGTGGAATTTTTGGAGAATTATTCAGGAGACGGGTATATGAGCCGCGGAACTTACTTGAGGTCGGCGAATGCCATCAACCCGTCCCGAGTCCCGAGCCGACCTTTCTTGAATTCTTCATCCACCCACGTTTTACAACACTTTCATTTATTCCCACTTCTAATACCCTTTGTTACCTTCAACAGCCATGAAGTGCAAGGCATTTACTCTTCTTGTGGCTCTCAGCAGCTCCCTTCCTCTTGTTCTCGGAGCACAATACCTCGTTGGAGTGGGGAAAGACGAGACGACTGGGTTCGCGCCGCCCATGAACTATTTTTACTTGACCCACTGAGAAAAGACTGTAGTAAGAAGGGCCTGGGCTTTGACCCATCCGAAATACACCCTGCCGTAGGCGACACTATCGTTTGGGAGTTCAGGAGTGGCCAGCACAGCGTCGTTCGTGTGTCGTCTATTTCTCGTTCTATTTTTGACTTGGCTAAAATGCTCCCGTTTCCCTTTGTATTTTAGAATCGACGTTCAAAAACCCTTGTGTAGGAAATGGTGGAATCAACACTGGCGTCCAAACGGTAATTTATCGCTGTACGGTCTACACCGTACATGACCATCTAAAGTTTCCTTACTATAGGTACCAGATTCTCTGAGCGTCGATGCACCCGGCCTTCCGACCTACACGATTACTGTGGAAACCACAGAACCCCAGTGGTTCTTCGATGAAGCTGGAGGACTGTGCAATCAGGGCGCCGTTCTCTCAGTCAATCCTTCCGGCACTCAGACTGGTGCGGCCTTCATTGCGAACGCTAAGAAGGGATCTACCTCATCTCCTGCCACTTCGTCATCTTCGGAGGATTCAACCTCGACGAGCAACACGGCGAGCAAAACTGCCGTTGCTGGAAGCCAGACGAGCTCTCCGGCAGGCAGCAGCTCGCCCACGCCCACACAAACTACCCCTGCGGCTGCGACCACGTCGAACGCGGCAGGACATGTTGCGCAGTCTAGTGGCATGTTGCTTGGCGCGTTATCTTTCTTGGTTTGGGGCATGTTCTGAGTGGTGGCGAAGATGGGCTTTTTGGACTTGTTGAAGGACTAGTTGATATTCGTACTCATTGACCACATTCGTTTGAAATAATTTACTACACCGCATCCTGCCTTTCAGGTATCGATGAGAATGTCGATGCCCATTAAATCCTTGGCAGACCCACCAATTTGTACACGGCACTGTGCTGGTGGAGAATGCCTCTTTCATCAATTACCACCACGTGCAATCACTCATACAATTAACGGCATAAGCGAAATTAGATTTACTTTACTTACCCTTGCCCTCTTCTTGCATTCACGACGATGAGCAGCCTCTCGCGCAGCCTGAGTGACGTCCCAGAAGAGGGCCCTTCGACGCCCACAGTGTTGAGCCCAAGATCAGATTATGTGTCGACCGTCGCGCCTAACAACCCAGGTTCTTTCACTTCGACACCTGGCCTTCCTACTACAGCCGTTCCTCGTCCGAGCACATCGAAACAACGAACAGCAAGTCTCAGGACTCTTGGACGATCTTCCAGTGAAGGTACAGTGACTGGCAGCGGTAGTAACACTGTAAAGAGGGCCCCTTCATCTGCTTCAACCACAACTTCAATTCTGCCTAAACCGAGAAAACCACCTCTGCCATTCTCGGGCACGAAGGTCAGGGCCATTCCGACTTTACCGCATGACAAGAACGCGGAACCTGTGCCAAGTACTGCGATGCATTGGAGTCGTGCCCCCGTCTATGGCGCTGTTCCTCAGAGGACGATGCGCGCACATACGATGACACTGGTGGATAATATCGCCTGGCTAGTGGGAGGGATCGATGACAAGGATTCCAATAAAGACATGAAAGATATGCATTGTTTCGACACAGGTGCGTCGCATTGTTGAAGACGAACTTACATCGCTCAATATCCTTCTTAATCTATCAGAAACCATGCAATGGACCATCCGAGAATCAACTGGGACCATCCCCCCACCCTTTCGCGCGCACACTACAACCCTTATCGACCGCAAGCTCGTCGTGATCGGCGGAGGCTTCGGTATGCGGTATTTCAACGATGTCTACGTCTTTGACACCACCACACGGCACTGGACCACCCCCATTGTTACTGGGTCCGCCCCAACGCCACGACGCGCTCATACCGCCGTTCTGTACGGACAGAAGATCTGGTTGTTCGGAGGGGGGACTGGCCTACACGCACTGAACGATGTGTGGACTCTAGATGTGTCGTCATTGAGCAAGATGAAGTGGGAGCAGGTCCAGACGTCGGGAAGGACACCCAAGAACAGAGGCTATCATACTGCGAATTTGGTGCGGAATTTGATGGTGGTGGTGGGCGGCAGTGACGGGAAGGATTTCTTCACCGACGTGTGGTGTCTCGATCTTGGTATGTGCTCTTTCGTTCTTTACTGCAGAAGCTTAAGCTGATTTGTACTCTAGATGCGCGCCATTGGAGTCAGGTCACGCTCTTGACGAACAAGTACAAACGGATAGCACACAGCGCGACGCAGGTTGGGTCTTTCCTTCTTATTACCGGCGGCTTCAACGGCGAAGAATACTGCTCTGATGTTCTCCCCTTCAACCTCGGTAAGGCATCATCGACGTGTATCTTCAATTCCGCTCATGGCTTTATGATATTCAGTGTCGCTTACCTACGAGCCACGCATCGCACACGGTACTCCCCCCAGCGGGCGAGGCTACCACGCGTCAATCCTCGCCGATAGTCGGCTATTCCTGTTCGGTGGCTATGATGGAGGCAATAGCTTCGACGACGTCTACATTTTAGATCTTGCTGCTGGTGCGTACCTGCCACAGGTCACCAGTTTTTCTATCGAGTTGTAGATCTTGGGATATCGGGTTCCTTTACTATACCATACTGTATACCATGATTTTGGGACATTTATCCGTCGTGCATTCTCCGTAATTTGGAACCTAGATAATTGTTGTTTGACGCCACTCTTGTCTCGTAGCTTTCTCGTAGCTCACGTAGCAACACCCAACATCGTCTTTGCTAGTATATCGGTTAGTACACGCGCCTGTCATTTATGTCGGCCGCGCGAAAGCTGGGTTCGACTCCCAGGCAGAGAGATAATGCAAGACGTCTGAAAATTTTCTTCACTACGTGCATGTCATGGAACAAATTTTGTTTTGTTTGTGCAGGCCTCAATTCAGAATGGTCAGCGAGCCCATTTGAAGGTGTCGAGTCACAATCGTGTCCTCTCCCATTGGCTTTAATTTCATGTCTTTGCTAGTATATCGGTTAGTACACGCGCCTGTCATGAGCTGAGCTACTTTTGTTGTATCCCTTTCGCGCGAAAGCTGGGTTCGACTCCCAGGCAGAGAGTTTTTGTATTTTTTTACGTGAAGCTCACATCACCGAAATCCTTGTTATGTCACCAAACGTGATCCCGCAATCTGTTCTCTGTCGCGACCAAGATCGTCAAAAGCGAACCAACCCCAACTAGTAGTTGGATGCCCAGGCAAATCAGGTATATTTACGATATTACAGCCTGGGTGAGGTATGCTAATAATCTGCGACTCGAACTGAACCAAGCGATTCGAAGATTCAACGATCTTAGGCAGCCACGAAAGGCCCGTTCGCGCATTGGAAACCGAGTGTAGCTTGCTCGCCGACTACAAGGGTTGTTGGATCACAAAGCACGTTCGTGTTGTGCGAACCAGTGTTGGTCTGGATGTCAATCCCCGAGACAGTGATGTTCACAGCTGGCAAATTGGTTCAGCACTGTATGAGGCCAATATAGGAAGGGATGACATACCTGTATCAGGATACAGGTCGAAAATGACCGACTTGGGCTCATCGAGGCCAGCAACGTAATTCCAGCAGGGCTTAGAGATGCACGTTCCGTCCGCTATTCAAGTTGTGGTTGTAAGAGGGGAGGTTAATGAGAGGTAGCAGCGAGAAAACTCACTCCAGTTGGTGCCCAATGTGCCCTTGAAGTTCTTATAGTGGAAGTTAGATACACGTGTGCTAGAGTTGTTGGGGTTGGGGGGGCGGGGTCCCTTGTCCTGATCGTAGTAGCTGAATGACGGCCGTGGTAGGTAAGTAAAGTCCAGTTGTCGAAGAGGCGATTGAACGTACTTCTGAGTGATGAAAATCCCTGTCGACACGCCGACAAGCGTAATGTCCTCCCATGTGACGTTGTTCGCGAATCCCATGCCTCCAGTCCAGCTCTTGAACTGTCCATCGACGGGCACAATCAGCACTCGAGTCTAACACGAAGCACAATAGGCGGAAACGCACTCGAGCCCCGTAAACAGCACCATCCATCGTCCAGTTCTTGAATAGCACGTTCTCGACTGTTTGGACAGCACCATTGCGGCCGAGCGAGCCGATGGAGAGGCCATGAGAAGAGAATCCGCAGAAGCCGTTCTTCGCAACAATGTCTTTGGCGCCGTTGATCACCGAGATACAGTCATCGCCGTTGTGGCCGTAGTATCTGAGAGGAACAGGTACCCGTCAGCCAAAGATAATGACCTGCTTGAGGGAGAGGAGACATACCCATCGACGGTGATGTTGTGGCCGGAAAGGTTGAAGCCATCACTGGGGATAGAGAAGTGAGCGGCTGCATCGAAGGAGTGAGAGGCCGGCTCCATACGTATTGAATGGGAAGCTCTGTAACGTCGAAGTTGAGCTTCCTCGACATATAATCATAGGCCTCACAACATACCGTCGTTGAATCTCGAGTTCCATTGTTGGGCGCTGCATCGACAAAGTGGTCCTCCACACGGATGTTCTTCCCTGGAAGATTCCAGCCCCACGCGACGGGCTTGATGACCTTGAGGTTCTTCAAGAAACCGTTGGTGACATTGAAAGTTGCGAGTTGAGGACGGAGAATCTAAGGGGAATCACATGAATGGGAGCAAGTTATGCCAAAATGCCAAGACGACTGACGCGGTTGCCAATGTCCCACCATTGTTGGCCATAGCCGTTAAAGCGCCCCCATTTGGAGTTGTCAGGCCCGACGATGCTGACGTCTGTCCCGTGGATGTAGAACCATGGTGTCGCATAGGTCTAGAGGTCGTGGCTCGTTTTGAACGCGTCAATTTCAGAAAAACGCGGTACAACGCACGCTGGGCTGGTTCAAAGTGACATTGATGGCCGCCTGAACGGTAGCTATGTCTTTGGGGAGGTTAAGATTACCGTTAAGGCGCACAAGAACGTTCTCTGTTCCGAGATTCAGTTCACGGCCGACCTTCGTACCAAAGGGAACTTACCGAGTCCAGCAAGCGTAACAGGCGTAAACGCATTGTATTCCACCTGTTGGAATTCGATGATGGAGTCTTTTTGGCATTCTTTGAACGCCGCAAGGATGTTGTCGGAGTCGTCCTTGCCGTTCTTATTGTGCTTCACGGTGCATGTCTTGATGTGAGGCTGGGGGTGGTGCTGATTATGTGGCCAGTCGCGATGTGAGGGGCTATGCGAGTCATCATGGCCGCCGCCAGCAGATACAGGGAGCGCAACGGCCAACAAGAGGACTAGCGCGGCTAGGCGTGTGTTTTGGAAGATCATGGCAGTCGTTGGGTGACTGAGAAAGATGTCAACGGCAAAGGGCGCGTTACTTCTGTTGTTTTGAACTTAAGAAGCAGAGAGAAACAGGCGGCCCGGGAGACATTGCGGACCGCGAGAGGAGGGTACCTCCCTGCACCTCCAGGCACCTTCGAACAACATCATCCGTGAGCCAAGCGAGGGCGGGGAATAAACGAAATGTTGCGGAGAAAGCTAGGGGAAGTTGGGGAACAGAGCAGCTGACAAGTCACAAGTCCACGTGGTGTGGGGTTCTTGGCCGCGCTTGGCGGCCAACGTCGGCATTTCCTAAAATAGTACCCATCTGGACCACGCCACTAATATTTTGTTGTTTTCAAGGAGCAGATGATACGGTCCGAAGACGGCCCGATGATGTCCTGAGGAGGGGTAGAATCCCTGAACTTTGTAGGACGTCCATGAACTTGAATGTCATCTAAAATGACGACACCAAACTACGTTGTGACGGCTTGTTGCGTTGACATGGACATGGTAGACAGATAGAACAATCTTGCAAAGGTATTTTGGCCCTCAATATTGACCGGCGCCACACTTTGGCGAGATTCCTATTGGTAAGGTTCCTGGAAACAGCCAAAGATCGACATCAACTTCCCAACCCCATGAGAAGAGCCAAGTACCTTGGGATCATGATTACGACCGCACATTTACGAGATCCTCGCCGTGGATGCATGTGGACATGTTGCAAACTTTAACAGGTCCTGTCAATTACCACTAGTCCGAACTGATAGGTTGCAGAGGATGCTATGCACCCGTGATTAAGTAGCATCAAATATAGCGGTACTCAAGCACTAGCAAGAAATAAGGTCGTCGCGCTAGGCCCACCGAGCTTCAAACGTCAAGCTTGAAGGCGATGAGAGAGTTTTTAAATTCTTGAAGATCGACGCGAGTCGGAGGCAGGAGCTGGAAAAAGCTGAATTAAGTCGGAGTACAAATGACATGAGCCTCCGCAGTAGTGGCCCCACGCGTCTCGCGCGTTTTTTGAGGCGCGTCAACGATAAGGTCCCTGACATCAACGTCGACTTCTCGCGCCTGTAACTGCGGGTCCTCATTAACTGCGTGCCGGCTATGCATCTATCACCTTTTCCTCCTGAACTTTGGGCATCGACGTCCGAGTCCTCACTGCGGCGCTGATAGTGATGGGCGTAAGAACCGCAGCAACTGTAACGTTGTGGGTTTTAAATTTATAGTGGACGCCTTCTTGCCAAGAGGACACCGCAGCATGTGCTGTTCATAAAACCTGCCAAACTCTTTGACGATGTCTACAATTGCACCCATCCCTGTCACTGTCAGCCCCAATGGCACTGGGAAACCTTGACGCTTTCACTTCGGCCATTTGCATCTTAATTGCCACACAAGCCTGCGGAGTGGCGGCTTTTAGCTCTAATGTCCTCGCCTCGAGTTCCTATGCGACTCATGAGATCTTGCGCCGCCACAATCCATTGGGTTATGTGGCCTCAAACACCCTCACTGCCATCGCTCTCAGTAAATACCTTTTTTTCATATACAGCACGATTTCTGACCTTGATATAGCGTTGATCTTGTTGGTCGCGTTCTCCCAGACATACTGCATGTACAAGTGGGGACCCAAGTGGATGTTGGCCCTCGTTATCGGAGAGTACTGTGCGCCCTTCTATCCCTGCTTGCCTATCGCATCTCTGACAGCTTCATGAGACAGGCTTCGCACTTGGCTTTGCGCTGCGGTTCGCCGTCCACTCTAACCCGAACTCCATCAGTCTCTATGCTATCCAAAATTTGTTCGTCATCCTCTCGGTATGTGCTAGGCTTTGCGGCGCGTTTTTACCGTTCTAACTGTCACAAAGCCGTGCGCGTTCATTGCCGCAGACTATGTACTTCTGGGCCGACTCACAGTGTATCTCGGCGCTGAGAAGTACCTCGTCATATCTCCTCTGAAGATCACCAGGTATTTTGTGGTTTCTGATGTCCTAACCTTCCTCGTCCAGGTAAGCCGTTTATCAGCCTTCGGAAACAAAGGCTCATCGGAATATTACAGGCTGCGGGAGGAGGCCTCTCGGCATCGGCGTCGGGAAGTACCCTTGGTGCCCGTGTTCGTACCTTACGATGCTTCCGTCGTATTGTGCTCAATCAATTTGCTCGTAGATATTCCTCGCTGGTCTCATCCTTCAGCTGGTGTCGTTCGCCGTATTCATTGTCATCTATGGCATATTTTTGCAACGTGTGCACAAGGACTCTCGACTTTGGGGCCGAGATGGATCGGAGGCTTGGTACAACGACTGGCGTGCCCTTGCTGGTGCACTTTGCGTCAGCTGCTGTGGAATCCTGGTGCGTTCCTATGATCAAATCACGGCCAGCAGATACTGATAAAAAAAACAACTTGTATCAAGATTCGTTCATTTTATCGTGTCATCGAACTGTCCCAAGGCTATCAAGGCTACTTCGCGACCACCGAGGGTTACTTTTATGGCCTGGACACTCTTCCGTTGTTGATCGCCATCGTCATCTATACCCCTTTCTGGCCTGGTCGTTTCATTGCTGCCAGCTATCACTATGACGGCAACATTCACCTCGATAGAGTCGGAAGTTGAGGTGGAACAAAAGACTGCACCTTCTAGTCGCCCTTTCTGGGTAACCGATGGTCGTCAAAATTCCACAATTATTTTCAGTGCCTGGCACTGCTTTTCTATTCTTACTTTCAGCACTCTTTCTTTAAGGACTTACCCTTGCAAATCATAGCTGTCGAGATCTTGTTGTCTAGATTCATAGATGTTACTATTATACCCTTTGCAATTTATCAAGTGCCCTAAGACTGTCACGAGAGCTCTATAAGTCAAAATAAAGGATAATAATACATCGGATGGGCTTTAAATCGAAGTACCTAGATGATTGAAGCCATTAGGTTTGTCATGTACTATACAAATCTTCCATATCTTCAGTATCAAGGCCCAAACACAGTCGTGCCAGCCCGAGATCGGGTAACCGGGTCATCCTCATGAGCAAAGTCAACCCCACATCACCTGTAGTTGACTCAGGCCGTCCGTTCAAAAGCGCCCAAGTATAATCGTCAAGTTCCTCTGCTGTGTGGCCCCAAGCCGGTTTTATTGCGCTAGGGTAGCTGTATGACGCCATTATAAAGCACATAGAAGAGCCTGGAGAAAGATATGAGAAATTTGAAGCATGCGCAAATAGGAGAAAGGGAAGATCGTCAGACGTACATAGACCGCTGAGTGTCTGCTCTCGACGAAGTTTGGGTGACGATTCCATGCCCTGGAAATGTTGTTGGCCAGCAAGATGGTCCGCCAACACGTCACCCAGGCGGTATAGGCGCTGGCATGCTGGACACACTCGGCTTGTAGAACGGCTTTTATTGTACCAGAGGATCTAAAGACATGTCTTAGGTCGATTGACGTGCAAATAATGTGAGGAAAGAAACCTACGTAGGCAACTTCTTCCGGGAGTATACTCATAAGCATCTCCAAGACTTCCTCTTGTGCAAACTCGGCACACAACGGATCCTGCAACATGGTCTAAATTTCGTGTAGTAGCATAGGTATTTCACGTACATCAAGTGCCGGAGGTTGGGCAAATGGTGATGATATGAATGCGCGTGCATCGCGCACACGCGGCCCGTTGCCTGGGTCGTGAATGAATGGTGTCTGAGGCATGAGACCTGGTGTCATGCCCGACCCATTAGCTCTCGTAGACTCTAGCGAGCTGTGTCTCCGTCCAGTGTTTGATTGATCATTGTTAAGACCGTCTATAGTCCTAACTCCATGACCCTTTTCTATCTGTACGCTTCCAAGTGATGTCTAAATAGTTTGAGTACAGTAAGCCGGGTGAACTTCGAAGTCGACGCTCTCGCTAACCTTCTTCAATGCCTTCAGCTGATTCTTCAATTTCTTCTTGTTGGACGGGCCAGGCATGGCTTGGAAGAGATACTACTGTATGGTGTTTTGAGAATAGGGGATGGACCAGAGTCACGGTGCAACCAGAGAAAGAGGACTGTGACAGGTCGACGCGCCTGGTCACAGTGATGGCACATACACGTGATTGACGCGTACGCCTAATTTTTTGAATTATTTTCACGGTCAGTGCCTCCTAAACCCTCCCTCCGAGAATGAGGTACCGATGAGCGACGTTGAATGGCCATACAACTATCTAAGAAAGTATGAATGTAGGTCGTGGTATAATGACCAGATCTTGAGGCTTCATTGACTTGCAAGTAATAGTTCAGATGGGTTCGCAAATTCTGAGTTGTCTCTCGTATCAGGATCTGGTTCTAGTCCTACATAGGTAGTTCAATAATCAGATGCGCTTGAGCAAAACAAAATATATGTATGAAAAGATTTGGTGATGACTCATCCAGGTGACACACCGGCCCGTCTCCGTGCCCCGAACTTTGAGGGAATTTCTTCATGAGATGATAGTTCGGAACTATCATCTCATGAAGAAATTCCCTCAAATTCCATAAAGTGGAGAAAATCAACGAAGACCATCTCTCAGCCGAAAAAACCTCTTGGCTTTTACCTCCCCTTGCCTTTAGCTTGAACTTATGTGCTAGTGGCCTGCCCGAGGCTCAAATAGCTCGAGAATTAGCTTGTTAAATTTGCAAACACGACATCTCTTCAATCTACGTCCTGCTCTGAAGTGTGCCTTGATCGGAAAGGCGGCTGCCCTGTCGCCGTCTGTGTGTCTACCATCTTTCCTTAAATACTACGATGGCTGGCTGTCCTGGATATTTCAAACTCTGGCCCCCTCTCGCCCCCACTATACCCCTCATGAGGTTCTTACGCCTCCATGGGATGATCGCCTCCATCCTTGGCCTGGTGATGGCTTCACACTGGCAACAGACCCTCGTCGCTGGTCTTGGGTCGGCTATCCCTGAAGACTTTGACCCCTTTGCCGACCCCAAGAACGATATCAACAATCCTTTGAGATATATCACCACGAATTCGCTCACTGGGGTCTCGTTTGGTACGCTGTCCCCTCCATGCTGATAAACTCAGGCTTATCGATACGTCGCAACAGCTCTGATCTTGTTGGTCGCGCTATCCCAGACATATTGTATGGTTAGGTGGGGAGCAAAATGGATGCTGTCATTGGTCATTGGCGAATACTGTGCGTACAGTTTTAAGCCTTCACGATCTTCAATAATACGTACTTCTTATTTAGTTTTTGTTCTGGGTCTTGCCTTGCGGTTTGGTCTTCACGTGCATCCAGATGGTTTGACACTTTATATCGTTCAAGATATGTTTGTTGTGCTTTCAGTATATCCTGCTTCCTTTGCATGCCGTCGATCAACATCTAACGACCTCACAGCCTTGCGCATTCATCGCGGCCGACTATGTGCTTCTTGGCCGGATTGCATCGTACCTTGGCCTCGACAACTACCTCCTAATACCCGCTCGAAAGATCACACGAGCGTTCGTCATCTCTGATGTCTCCACTTTCCTTATTCAAGTCAGTTCTTACACTTTCCACGAATTGAAAAGATGAACTCACAGAGCCAACAGGCTGCTGGAGGTGGTATTTCGGCATCGGCAAAATCCAAGAACCTCAACCAAACAGGTTCACGAGTAAGCGGCTTTGCCACCCTTCCTTCTTTATGCCAAATGATCTTCCGTAGATATTTCTTGTCGGCCTCATCCTTCAATTGGTCTCATTCGCTGTATTCACCATGATCTATGGAGTGTTCCTCTACCGTGTCCGCACACGCAGCCCGGAGATCTGGAAGCGCGATCTGCGCAAGCCATGGTATAATGATTGGCGGACACTCGCAAAAGTGCTCTGCTTGAGTTGCCTAGGAATCTTGGTACGAGCGCATTTTCTGGCGTCTCATTGATTCTCAATTCCGTTATTGCAGATTCGTTCCTTCTATCGTGTTGTCGAGCTTTCCCAGGGATACGCGGGTCCTCTCGCGACCAACGAAGCTTTCTTCTATGGCTTGGACACACTCCCACTCTTCTTTGCGATATTCTTGTATACCCCCTTTTGGCCTGGTCGCTTTATCTCAAACGAGCTCCCAGCTGGTCAGCATGAGCACGTTGAGCTGAAGGCTAACAATCCTACAGACTCTATCTAGATGGACTCTTTTGTTTTGTATCGATAGCCTAAGTACATTTATGATTGTGTAGATACTTATAGAATTTCACCACCAGATTGATTATTGACTGTAGAGGTGCCGCGCGAGTATATGGGATCTCTGAGGACCGCTTTTCCCAACCTCTATTCGCGACTAATTTAGAGGTTGAGCGCTCCCATAGTATTCATGCTCGGAACGGTTATCCTTCCATCGTCGTAACTTCGACCGTCACTTTGTGAGCCCGGTTTAACAACGGAAAATCATCCAAAATCGTAACTCTAACGAGTTCTTTCTGTTCGACGGCGCTACCGCGAAGACCCACGTGTATCGTCAGCACTTCGAACGAACCGTACTGGACGTGCGCCAACGCGGTGTCAAGACGCCCCCATTGCAGAGGAAGAAATTCTAACACAGAATATTCCATAAGCATGAGGTAGATATCTGCTTCTTGGAGTGCAAGAGGTGACTTGGAGCTTCTGCACGCCAAGAAAAACACGGCGGAGTGTAATGCACCCCATGAGAAGCTGTCCGTGATGCCTCCATTCAGAGTCTGTTGCGATATGGAGATGGACCTTAGAGCTGGAAAATCCATATCCAGGGCTGCAATGGGGTGTATGGTGAGAAGGGTTTAAGTCAGCCTAACTTGAACACCATCTGGTAAAAACCGGAACTCACGTGCTGAATCGTAATACATCGATGTTTCGATACTGAGGCGCAAAAGCGAATTCTGAGAGGCACGCAGAAGCGGAAGGACTGCCTCGATGCCCAAATTTTTTACAGCGAGAGACCTGAGCGAGCATTGACTGTCGAGAAAAGGAGGAAGACAAGCGATATGATCGACGCTGAGATGCTCCAGCCGGCACATCGAGACCGAGCTAATTCGAAGCTCCCAGGAGTCCATAGGGACGCGGACAGCGTGACCACTGCTGTCCCGTGGCGTCACTATCTCAATCCCTTTGAGCAGTGTGCATGATGCAATAGTTCGCATCGGGAGATTCCTGATTTTGTCAAACTTAAGATTAGCGACGGTCCGAAAACGTGCGAGGAGCGCGATCATCGCTGGATCCCGTATATCTGCAAAGTCTCCTGCGTAATTGCCAGTGTGCGTGAGGTCAAGGGATTGAAGATTGGAGGCGAGATTTATGACCGAGACAAGATCATTAGATCCCAGGAGAAAAGGTACACCAGGCAGGGTGCTGTAGATCAGAGTGATATTCAGCTTCTTCACGTAGGTCGCGAGGTCCGGATTACGGATCAGGATGGCTGCGAGTCTACGGTCGCTATAACCACGCGGTTCGAGTGAGATATCTGCAAAAAGATATCTCTGAATCTGGGTTACTGATCCGTGAGAGACGAGTGCGCAGGACTTCAGTGCTGTCCTCGATTCCACAGTGTTTTCGCTGATAAGAATGTCAAATATGGTCCCGAGAACATCGAGTGGCAAATTTGACATGATCGATGTCTCTGAAAGCAAATTGAAGTTGAACTGGTGGCTTGAAAAGATGGCACTAGGGTAGAGATAAGCTTGTAGAGCCAAGATGCACCTCCAAAGATACAGTTTTAAGCTGTGAAAAGTTGTGGACGGTATGTTACCAAGTTGGACAGACGGTTGGACTGAGGCTGCAAGCAATGATCAATCGGGGCACGTACACGTGAGAGTCACGTTGTGCCGGAGGTCAAGACTCACTCGGAGTCGGGACCGGTGACTCACTGCTTGAGCCTTAATCCTCCTGGCTCCAACATCATTGCACTGGAAGAAAACCCATATTACAAAAAAAAACTCGAATGGATACCTACAACTCTAAGGCTTCTCGATATCCTCATTGGGCCGCCTGAAAAAGTAAATTGAAAGGATCGTCATCTTGCAATCACTCAGACGCTCGGCAAAGCAACATATCCTCTGATCATCTCAAGACTCAATCATGTACTCGAATGCTGTACGCGCTTCTCTGAAATGTGCCTCGATGAGATCGACCGCCAAGAAAGTGGCTCCAAACTTCTGCGCAGTCGCCGCTAGTCGCCGTTGGTGTATACACAATCTGCCCTTGAACTTTAGGCCAGCTTGCGTCTTACCTTGGCCTCGGCGAATACCTCCTCATTCCCGCTCGAAAAACTCACGCGAGCACTCGTGGTCTCTGATATCTCGACCCCCCTCATTCGAGTCAGCCAGTTCCCTGCAACTTCAAAGTTGACAAGTGAAGCCATTCAACCGAATTAACAGGTAATGGTGGAGGCCTTTTGGCTTCTGGCATACCAAAGACCAGATTGATAGGTGAGTAAGTCGTTGCGTCATCCTTCATGGAGCACTATGACTTGTCTTCGCAGATCTTCCTCATCCTTCAATTGGTGTCATTCCTTGTATTCCTTGTCGTTTTTCGAGTATTCCTATATCATGTCCACACTTGCAGCCCGGAGGTCTGGAATCGAGACGTACACAAACCGTGGTATAATAACTGGCGGACTCTCTCGAACGTGCTCTGCTTGAGTTGTGTGTGCATTTTGGTGTGAGGGTTCACGCATGCGTATTCATTGATTTTGACGCCATCAATTGCAGATCCGTCCCTTCTATCGTGTCGTCGAACTCGCCGAGGGTTGTGGGGGGAAGCTCTGACCACTGAAGCCTACTTTTATGGCTGGACATTCTCCTGCTCTTCCTGGCTATAGTCCTATATATCCCCTTCTGGCCTGGTCGCTTCATTTCAGACCAGCGCCCAGCGGATCACCACGAACATGTCAAGCTGAAGTCTAACAATAGGGCGGACTGAGTCTATCTAGATGAACTCTTTGGTATCGCTAGGACATTGATTGTCGTAGATGTAGACAACCGCGCCACTGATGTTCAAGTAGATGTTGACCTGGAGGTCAACATATGGGGATCCCTACAGACCAGCAAGTCCACAGGCCTCAGCCATTACAGACTGCCAATTGGCTTAAGATTGGCCTGAGACTGGCTATATATGAGCATTATGGAGTATCGTTTGAAATCTGATAAGATTGAGCAAGCTGATCAATTGATGGGTGACGTGACGCCGCCGCGGCGATACAGTTGTCCTTTTCATTTCCTTCACCCGATATGCCTGCCTCGTCAGAACAGACTTTCAGGAGCAATCTTTCGCAATTCCGCTGGGCTCGCGGTAACACAGACGACTCACAGCCAGCAGCGCCTGCACCAGCTGGGAACCCATTCTCGCGTTTCTACAATACCGTCGCAGGCGACTACATCCCTTTACGCTCAAGTGAGCGGACAAACGAAGATGAGGCTTGGTTTGCGCTTTCAAGTTGGGAGCGGTGAGTTATACATGGTCCAATGGTGCCTTATTGCTCACTCGGAGGCGCTCTGTAAGACTGTTGGGATTTGGGGGATGTTTGGTAGGCGCTGCGGTGTGCTTCTTCGTCTCGTTCATGACATTACCATTTCTTGCTTTACGGTGCGTTGCAGAAGTATTGGGATCACTCATCAGATACTTATGCCTTGTAAATAGACCATCAAAGTTTGCGCTATCCTTCAGGTAGATCTAACTTTTGTCCATCACGCTGCCCACCATCTCACAAAGCGCAGTCTAGGAAGTCTTCTTGTTATGTTCGGGTATGCGACACTTATTCCAGTCGAAAAACTTATTTCTCATAAGATACTGCAGGTTCTCGGTCCTAATAGGCCCCATAAATCATTTCAAACACCTCATATCCGCCGAACGCCTTCCATTCTCCACTGTCTACTTCGCCAGCCTCGGCCTCACACTCTATTTCTCCCTAGGAGTACGCACGCCTTGAGATGACGATGCAGACCTTTACTGATTTTTGCTCTACAGGCCCATTCATATCTCGGATCTCTCATATGTGGGGCCGTCCAGGTCGTCGCACTCGTCGCCTATGTCCTCGCGTACTTCCCCGGTGGCACATCAACACTACGGCTGGGAGGGCAACTCGCACTACGTGGAGCTGGGGGTCTCCTTCCTCGGTAGCTGCACTTTCCATATGTGCCCTTTGATACATATGTTACAACCATCACTTCGGGAGGGGCCTATGTGTCTCGAACTGCGCAGTTACCTGTGTTGATTTACACTTCTTATACTTATCTAAACTCTTCCAGGATCTTCGCTCAACCGAGACGCATTTCAGATTTCTCCGTGGTATCAATTGTATAAAGGTGTATAATAGACGAATCTCGGCTCGGGAATTTGAAAGAGCGGGTAAGGATAAAAGTCAGCTTCAAGATCATGATATAGCATCGTATCACTCTTCATCGTGGATGGCACCAGAACCTCGATTCTCGTTACCAGAAGGGCGACCGGGAGGGGACCACTTCACCTCTCCCAAAAAACCCAAGTTGAATTTGATCGAATGCTTGGATCTTCCGGTTGTGCGGGAAGCAGCCACTTGCTCCGTCAACCCGCTTTCTTCACGGCGTCTGGCCTGCGGCTCCTTATGACCAAGTTTGCTGAATAACGCGCTCTTGATGGTCCTTGTCCACGTTGTCTTGTCCTCAACCCAAGGGGACGCCAGAAGATTCTTTACTATCAACTGCCGCACCACCATTTCTGACTCCTTGTATTCCTCCTCGAACATATGCTCTCCGGTCTTGAGCTTCTTCCCTAGAGTTGAGGTGATGCATGCGTGATCATAGAAGTTTACCCCGCAGCTGATAAGCTCTTTCTCGTTCGCTTCCCACCAACTATCCATAGGCGTCTCGTTCTCGCATCCTGTGACGACAAGGACGACAGGTACTTTTCCCTGGCAGATATCTTTGACGAAGATATCGTAGTTGGTCTTCATGACGCTACTGAGCCGCGTCCCACGGACACAGTACACGAGAAGGCTGAGCCCGTCGCCGAGGTTCGCTAAAAGGCTTTGTAGATTGTCCAACGCTTTCTCGGGAGATACTGTGCCGTGATCTCCTTCGTTCAGCCCCGCAGTGTCCCAGGCGACAATCCTGGTGCCGTCGATGGTAATGGTGTGAGATATATTTCCGAAGGTATAGCCAAGCGCGTCGCCGGAGACCTTGGCAGCGTCGTATGGCGGTCCGGCAAGCATGTTTATGACGGAGCTTTTGCCGACGCCAGTCTCGCCGAATACGAGAATATTTGCCACAGGCTGCGTAGATCCTGTTCCCGCCTGGCCTGCATCTACCAACAGCTGCGATGGCTCGGAAGGACTGTTATTGTTTTCAAGGAGATGGGGGGTCGAAGGAGGCATGCTGGATAATGGGATGCGTTAGTCAGTGACTCACTGCTCATGTTTCTCCCACTCACAGTGTATGATGCAGATGGAGGTCGGCAATGGCAAGCAGCAGTGCAGGTTCAAGTTAAAGGACAAAGGAAGAGGTGGATCTACATATTCTCCAATCCGGTCCAATCGTTGTATATCCAGTCTCACAGCATGCATGATCGATCGTACATATCACATCGGGTCCCGAGTCAAGAGTATATGTCACACTTCATTGCTTTATGGGCGCTTGATACATGCATTGTACCCTCGTTTCGCCCGGGACAATCACAAAGGCTGGGCAGCCTCCACTATCTTTACACGAGGCTTCCAATCGAAGCATATCATTCCTTCGCTAGACGCTGGAATCGACACGCCGATCTGCTGTGCATTGGAGCGAATGGGGCGCTTCAACTACGTGCCACAGCATACCCTCGAACCTTAAAGAAACGTTGCTCTGTTCTTCGCACATGTCTCCTCGTCTTACGTTGTGATCGAAATGCTGTGGTGGGTATCAAACTCAACGCCATTTTGTATCGAACTTCTGTTTCTGACTCGTGTTTCTATCGTGTTTCCATCGCCATCTTTGCAAGCTACTTATAACTATCAAAGTTTCTGTTCTTCCTTCCAACAACTCGTCGGACTCACTGTCGCCCACGCGTACATCCACAACAACCTCGCTTACCTCAAATCCATATGTCGAGTACTTCTGTGAGTTGTTCTTTGAGCATTTTTCGGCAACGAGAATTGACAGGCACGACGGTCCAGCCTAATCCTACACGGAACATCGTTATTTTCGGTGAAACGGGCTCTGGAAAGAGTTCTATCATCAACATGATTGCACAAAACGCGAACTTAGCATACACGGGCAGCAGCGTGAGGGGCGTGACTCTCTCGAACACGCGCTACGAGGTCGACATCGAGGGGATCACGTACAACGTGTACGATACCGCTGGCCTAGATGAAGCCAAGACCGGAAGTGTATCGAAACAACAAGCCATCACCCAGCTGTATAGTCTGCTAAAATCCCTTGACACCGGCGTCAACCTCCTCATATTCTGTTACCGAGCCCCTAGAATCAGAGACACCACACACAAGAATTGGCGCCTTTTCTACGAGATCATCTGTCTGCGTCAGGTTCCTATTGTGCTCGCCATCACTGGGCTTGAGCAGGAGGAGAATATGGACGATTGGTGGATTCGCAACAAGGGTGCTTTTCAAGAATACGAGATACACCCGAATGGGATAGCGTGCATCACTGCGACGAGAGGGAGACAACGCAGGTCAGGCGGATATCAATTGGATGAGGAGTACGAGGAGTCGAAATCGAAGATGTGGAAGCAAATTGGGGTGCACTGCCTTGTAACGCCCTGGAGAGTGGCGCCAGTCGAGTGGCTCAAGAAGATCATCCTCGTTTCTTATGAATCCCGATGGTACGACCCCTGCGGCATCTTTGACCCTATCAAGCACGAAACTACCAAGGAAGTCATATCTCAAGGTGTCCAAGAACTTGTGCGCCGATGTGAGATGTCGGAGGAGGATGCGACGGTTTTGGGTAAAGCATTATCTGAAGTATGAAGGGAGTACTTTGTTGTATCATCAGCAAGGACTCTTTTGCTTAGTAGGATATAAGTTGTAGGATTGTAACCAGAGTATTACACCCTCGCTGACTCCAGGAGCACAAGTTCAATTTTATGCACAGTTAGTCTAAAGCGACTTTGTTCCCATCCAAGACCAACGTCTGAATGACAGTGTAATACTAGCGGAGGATTTGGACTCCAATAAAGTTCAAGGATCGACGTGACTATCACGTATGCGGGGACTTCGCGTCGGGCAGGTTCAACGCCGGCTGGTTTTTGTGCTTGCTCGGCCGTTTTTCGCGGGTGTATGCCGCGTCTTTTCTGCTGTTCCGCGCAATGTACATCTATCCAAGAGGGCGAACTTTCTCTAAAGGATGGGAAGTGGTTCGGAGTCGTATGCGATTTTATCTGGCCCCACTGTGAGCAAGCCAGTGTGAAATTTTTTTCTTTTTTCTTTCTCGTTTGAAACGTGTTCAATGTGCTTGTGACCTTCTGCAAGCTCTCCACGCTACCCTTCCCATAAGACTGCTCGAATATTTACACAGCCTTTTGTTTTGCTGTGTGGGTATGCGAGCCGCATTTCAGACTTTCGCCGATATCAAATGTATATCCACTAAGTCTCACAGCATGTGCGATCGATCTTACATATCACGTCAAGTCCCGAGTCAAGAGCAAGTGTCACACCTTTGATTTATGGGCGCTTGAGAAATGCATTGTACCCTCCCTTGACAATCACAGAAGCTGGCCGGCCTACACTATGTTTACACGAGGCTTCCAATCGGGCGTATCGTTCCCTCGCTAGACGCTGAATCTGCTGTGCATTGGAGCGAATGATGAGCTTCACCTACATTAACCACAGCATTCCTTCGAACCTTGAAGAAACGTCGCTCTGTTCTTCGCGTACGTTCTCTTCGTCTCACGTTGTGATTGAAATGCTGTAGTGGATATCAAACTCGACGCCACCTTGTATCGAACTTCTGTTTCTGACTCGTGTTTCCATCGTGTTTCCACCGCCACCCCTGGCCGCTCACTACAAGCTACTTATAACTACCAAAGCTTCCGTTCTTCCTTCCAATAATCCTTCGGACTCACTGTCCCTCCACGCGTACATCGTCTACAACCTCGCTTACCTCAAAACCATATGTCGAATACTTCTGTGAGTTGCTCTTTCAACATTCCCCGGCAACGTGAATTGACGGGTACAACGGTCCAGCCTAATTCCAACCCGAACATCGTTATATTCGGTGAAACGGGTTCTGGAAAGAGTTCTATCATCAATATGATCGCGCAAAACGCGAACTTGGCGGGCGCAGGCAGCAACGTGAGGGGCGTGACTCTCTCGAACACACGCTATGAGGTCGGCATCGAGGGGATCACATACAACGTGTACGATACCGCTGGCCTAGATGAAGCCGATACCGGCAGTGTACCGAAACAAAAGGCCATCACCCAGTTGTATGGTCTGCTAAAATCCCTCAACACCGGCGTCAGCCTCCTCATATTCTGTTACCGAGCCCCTAGAATCAGAGACACCACACACAAGAATTGGCGCCTTTTCTACGAGATCATCTGTCTGCGTCAGGTTCCTATTGTGCTTGCCATCACTGGGCTTGAGCAGGAGGAGGACATGGATGATTGGTGGATTCGCAACAAGGGTGCTTTTCACAAATACGAGATGTACCCAAATGGCATAGCATGCATCACGGCGACGAAAGGGAAGCAACGCAGGTCAGGCGGATATCAATTGGATGAGGAGTACGAGGAGTCGATGTCGAAGATGTGGAAGCAGATCGGGACGCACTGCCTTGCGACACCCTGGAGAGTTCCAACGGTTCAGTGGTTTAGGACCGTCGTCGATATCTCATACGAAACTCGCTGGTGTCGAGACACTATCGAGCACAGAAGCGAACGAACAGTCGATGCTCAAGGCGTCCAAGATCTTGTACGACGATGCGAGATGTCGGAGGATGATGCGCGTGCTTTAGGCGAAGCATTATCCAAAATCTGAAGTGAACATTCTCGTTTACATAATATTGGCTTCGGGCCGTAGTTTCTTGGTGCCCACGGTTTTTCCTCCTACGGCCCTTTCAAGTTCATAATTGGTCCACAGACTTTTCATTGTTTCATATTTTGGATTGGATGTATGTACAGGTACTACGTTGGACAATGATCTTGGTTGGGTTTTCAATCTGGGAAAAGAGAGGAACTTACAGGTCTTAATCGTTGTACTTATTTAATAAACGTCCGAACCACGTTGGACAACTTCTCCGCGTTGTGAGTCTGACCGCGTGGCGCCCTCAGAAAATCGAGCCAACGTGACTATCACATGCACGTGTCCCGAGGGCCGATTCCCGGCCCCGCAACTTTCTTTTCTCGCGTCGCTGACAGCATGATTACATTGCACAATGCTCATTGTTTCAACATTTTCGCTTCTTCTCAAAGGATGGGAAGACAACATTTAGCTGCCTGTTCAGAACATCTCTCGCCTCAAATCAGACGCCTGGATCCCATCCTGATGAGTATCCTACTATGTACTAAATGTGTTCAAGAATCAACTACTTGAAGCTGAATAGAGAGGAATGCATGCATCTTGATACAACATTCTTTGAACAAGATCCTCCCACTTGCGGTCCACCACACCACTGCTCCGAAAATGTCGAACACACAGCCTTTTGCTGTGTGTGTGTGCCCTGTGACCGCTGTAGCCTGCAGGCCCTCTACGAGGCGATTAATTAACAATGAAATCGCAAGGCATCTATATGACACTCCAGGACTTGCTGTACATTGAAGTGCAGAACCTTCCTTTCAACTCAACGTTGCACAATATGCACCTATCACATGCGACCCCGATGAAGCGTTCTACTTGATCTATGAAACGTTACACTTTCAAGTGTGTTCGGGACGCTTATGTTGACAATCTCGTCAAATGTCACTCAGCCTGGCACTATCTGAGAAAAGTACTTCTTAATGTCTCTCTAGCGCCTACTCACTTTTCTGATGTGCAGTGTGGGGACCCACAAGCACTTTAGATTTGTGCTTCCGGCCAACTGTTCCTAAAGCATCGCTCACCAACAGCTCGACGGACCCTCACTGATCAACTTGCTCGCGGTAATATAACGGTGAGCCATTCTTCCAATCAATTGTTATCGGGGAAAAGCCTGAAAAAACGTGGTGGACGATGACCACAGCTCATGCAGGTCAATTCTCCCACTCCGAACATAATTATTTTTGGGGAAACGGGTTCTGGAAAAAGTTCCGTCGTTAATATAATTGCTCAACGTGAAGTCGCCGAGGTCTCGAGCAGATCGAGTGGCGTTACATTCAAGAATACTCACCATGTGATTATGATCGAGCGAGTCAAGTACAATGTGTACGATACCGCTGGCCTGGACGAGGCCGACGTAGGCAATGTACCGAAACAATAGGCTGTATGGTCTGCTTAAATCCCTTCACTCAGGCGTCAACTTCATCCGCTGTATGAGAGCGCCCAGAATCAATGATAACACGCACAAGAACTATCACTTATTTCACAAGACCATCTGTCGCTGCGAGGTCCCAATCATCCTCGCCATCACAGGGTTAGAGCAGGAGGAGATGGATGACTGGTGGGTTCGCAACTAGGGCTCGTTCCAGGCGTACGGCATATACCCAAACAACATCGCGTGTATCACGGCCACAAGACGAAGACGGCTCAAGTCGGGCGAATATTGTTTGCAGGAAACGACAGTGTAATACTAACTACTTCAACGCGAGCGAAAGATTTGGACTTCAATAAGTTTCAAGGATCGAAGTGACTATCTTGTGTGCTACGGCGTTGGCAATGGGCGGGTTCGGTTGGCTGTTCTCGGGGTTTGTGCTCCGCCGTTTTTGACTCCGCGTGTGTATGCCGTGTCCTTTCTGCTGTTCCGCGCATGCGCAATGTACATCTATCCAAGAGGGCGAACTTTCTCTAAAGGATGGGAACTAAAGGATGGGAAGTGGCTCGGAGTCGTATGCGATTTTATCTGGCTTCACTGTGAGTAAGCCGGTGTTTTTTTTTTTTTTTTTTTTTTTTTTTTTTTTTTGTTTTAAACATTTGATCGGGTTTTTTCTATCGCGCAACCTTTCCTCCTTTTTTTCTCATAATGGTGTCCAAAAGTTTATATCACTTTT